>JAZHYW010006774.1:0-40036 GCA_037355805.1 Ixodes ricinus
ATCTATTGGTTGAACTAACGCCTTGTTCCCATGTGATGCGCCGTGGGACCGCAGCCTTAAGTCAACGGTCCACGTGAGAGAGAGATGTGTGGTATGGAACATGGTTATAGACGTATTCGAGCATTTGACCGCAGCGACCTCTCGTCTATAAACGTTGAGCCAATGCATGCAAAGTTTAACGCGATATATACGCATTTGACCAGAGCGCTTCTCCTGATGGACGTTGAGCGGCTACATGCAACGTTCCATCCATGACAGAAACCCCAGCTCCTGAGTTACCACCACATCTCAGAGCCCCCTTCTTCGTCCCGCAGTCGTGGCCGAGTGGTTAAGGCGATGGACCAGAAATCCACTGGGGTCTTCCCGCACAGGTTCGAATCCTGTCGACCGCGCAAACATTTTTTTCTTTTCATGTGAGCACGGACGCCGTCCGGAGGGACGGACGGACGGACAGGCGGACGGACGGACGGACGGACGGACAAGGCTAGACCCTAAGGAGCTCGCCCCTAAAAAATAGTTCGAATTGGTATAACACCAAAGTGTAATGTAAAACCCTACATTTTCAACAACAAATTTCTGACACGGCGGTGTTAGGATAATGTGAGAATCACTAGAATATTAAAAGCGACGCCATGATTGTTGCCAAGCATTACTAGCAGCTTTGATACTCCAGCCTGGCGTCTAATATTTTGACGAGCCTTGCACGACAAGTGCGTCCTTTGCTCGCAGTTTGGACGAAGGTTTTGCACCTACAACGAGGGGGCTAAACTACCGATATGTCTGAAGCTCATGTCACAGGTAGTAGTCAAAGGTGAAGGAGAAACATGCAATGCTATGTACATGGGGTAGCAAACTTGCAGTCTCTTTTGGTCGATGCTTTTTATTTTATCACATAACGCTACTAACATTTGGCAATCTTCGTGTTTTATAGATTTGTCATGTACAGGCACCTGATGTGGTAATAAAACAATTATATCCATCAACTTGTTAAGATTCTATTTTTCATAAATTGACGTTCAAGGAAGTTGGCAAAAAGCGTTTCTATTCACGGCAGCACGTCTAGCATGTGTAAGTTGTTTTGCTAGTTATTTGCTTATTTGTTGTTTTTTCGCCTTACTTTGTTTTTTGACGTATCCTCATCCGTTTTGCTCAAATATAATCGACTGTGGTTTCTGAGACGTGTTCGAAGGTGAGTGTCCAACGCCGTTTTAAATGCTCCTTCCGTTATTAATTTCTGAGATAGAAGTCTGTAGATTTTCGTAAAATTTGTTGGGCTGTCGCTCGTCGAGACTGTAACCTCGAAGGTGTAGTAGTCGATGCACTCCATCACCAATCCGAGTTACGGTCATAGCAAAAAAGTGACGTTCGGGAGGGTGATTAGTTTCACTTTTACAGGACGGTTATCTGAAAATACAATGTCTTAATCACATCATGTCTCATATTTCAACTGGTCTGTGAATCAGGCACTGACACCCACTTCAACGCTGTATAAAACTGCATAATATCAGGCAAGCAACAAATGATTAAATACGCGTTTCAAACATAATCTACTTACAAAAGAGCTTTTATATAACCCGTAAGTGTTCTTGAAACATGCATATTTTGGTTCGGACTGACAACGCCCCATTTTGCCATACATAAACATTTTTATATCGTGTGTTATTACCTACTTCCTATTTGTTTTCAGTGCGTATAAATTAAAACGTGCCTATTCATGGTGAACTTACCATAGTAGGAAAGTCATTAAAGACGTTTAAAACAGCAACGCTGGCATTCAAGACATAAACATTACTTCTGTACTTGAAAAAATCACCAAACAAGTGATATTCAGCTCCCTTCAGTGGAGCTTCAGCAGCCCCGTGTTCACCACCAGCAGTCCCATCTGGGGCATAAAATACGAGGGGAGACATTGTTTCGGCCATTCCAAACGCTCGACTGCCCATCAGAAAAAAAAAAAAAAAGCAAGCCGAGCCAGTTTTCTAGATCTCCGCATGCGGCGCTCATAACCATATTAGAAACGGAAACACAATCGCCTCAAATCACGCTGTCAAGTGTGAGCCCGCGGCCTGAAGCTTGCGTTTTTTTCACTGTTCTCATCATCGGAATGGAGACAGGTCAGTCGATCCCTGTTGATTCCTAGCTTTTATTCGCTGCTCCGGTCTTTGTGCTGTTTCTGCTGGATGATACCTCAGAATGCAAGATTTTGTGCGAATCCATATTTGTCCTCTGCGGACACCGTCTGGGCCGGCGGGACAGGCCTATGGGTATTTTTGTCGCCAGTCATGAGAACAGCTTTTCAGGAACTTCGCTTACGTGCACGAACGCCGTTCCTAAGTTCCGTAGACTGATGATAATGGTGATGAGGATAATTCGCAGCTAGTTAGCCTTATTGCTTCTGGTTTGGTTGCAAGTGGCACCAAGCGCCTCACAGTAACAGTATCTACCGGCGAATGCAACGACCCGGAGGAGCGCCGCAAGCTCGCGAAAAATTCCCGGGAGGGCCCCTCGCGGGCCGTTCGTAGTACTAGCTTCCGCCTCTAGCAGCACTCAGCGGCACCGTTTTCTAGTCAGTTTTAAGCTGACCGACGTCCCCTGATAAAGTTCTAGTGGCATCTTGTGTTTTTCTTCGCAAGCACTTCAGAATCATTCCTCGTTTTTTGAAATGTTTGATTTGAAGGGCCCTTTCCTTATCCACAAAGCGTTTTCATCGTCAGACCTTTTCTTTATACGGTCGAGCAGAAGGTAGACTTCCATAGGGCGAGGTCTGGTGAAATGGGTGAAAGGGGGGGGAGGGTCGGAAACAGTTTTCTTGCCGCGTTTGTGTTCAAGAACTGTTGCACCGATGTGAGGACAGTGTGCTCTAGTGCATTGCTCGTGATGGAACCACCATGCCCCCCCTTTTCCACCAATCAGGGCTTTGTTGCCTCACCGAGTTGCCCAAGCGTCACAAATCTCCCAGTTAAAACACCTGACTAACAGTTTCACCAGGAGCAACAAACTCGGAGGGGAACAGTGCCCGGATTTTCTCGATGTTTTTGTCATTCGAGGAGGTTGAGGGTTGCCCTGAATGGGGTTGGTCTTCTTATTTTGACAAAACATGCGCCGCAAGACAGGGACAAAGGAAGCAGACAACACGAAGCACTCTCGTATTAAGCACAAAATGATAAGTGCTAAAAATACCGCAAGATTTGACTGCGGCAGTCGCGGCAGATAAATCTTCGAAACGTTAAACAACATATTTTTGCCACTATATCGGCTGCATGTGGTTGCTGTGTTGAAGGACATGCCTTGCAATTCTTTCTCATCGAAGTTTTTTTTTTAATATTTCAACATTATGTGATTCCTATAAAATTAAATCTGACTAGATAAATTAATTTCTTCTCCTGAAGATACTCAAATTCTCTCCTAAAATTTTCTGAATAATAGCCAAGGTTTCGTTAATATTAAATTGTAGTGTGCCCTGAGTAAGTGAAGAGAACTGCTACAAATGCTCAGTGTTGTTATAAGCACCGCGCACTTACACTATAAATTGCGGCATTTCGTAAACGTCGTATGCCTTTCCAGCAAACAGATACATTTATTAAGCGTGAAATTTTGTCGTTGTTAGCATAATGATGAGATTGTGTAAAAAAAAAAAAACTAGAATTAAAAACACATATGAAATATTTGGATCCCAACACTTTACTAGAAGACGAAGTGAATGATCAGTGGTGACGCAGAACGCACCCTAAAGTCACTTATGATTGCAAAAATGTTCCAAAAGCCGGGTGAATTTATGATTGAAAAAGGTTTACTTTTTCTCGCCGCTTTCGCCCGCTCTTCGCCGATCGGCGAAACGGGGCAGAAAGAGAGCAACGAGCCTGAAAGAACACAAAAGGGACGTTGCCCAGGCCACCCATGCCACGCGGTCCAAGACGCGAACTTGCTGAACACTGCTGGACGACTATGGACACCGTTTCGACCAGGACAATGCGACGACGCTGGCCCGAGAACAAATACGGTGGGAGCTGTGCGAAATTCGTCGAGTTCTGGTTTATTCATCGTGACGCATCGGTGTGTGACACCAATCGTGGCCCCCTGCTGGACACTTACGGGGACGTGTGTTATAATTAGACTGGTCGACCTCACCTCATTTGTGTCAGTGCATACTGAAGATGCCACCTGCATACGTGGCGAAACGTCTCTAACTTTTTGTTATTAATTTGTTATCTTAAGTCGGAGTAAACCTTTTTAATCGCTTATGGTTGCAGATATATCAAAATGTCTAAAAAGTCATAAGTCTTGACTATCAAACGCACTTATATGAATATACGAGGTTACTCTGGCAAAACATATATATTCCTGAGTAATCTTTTATGTGTAAACACAAAGGTCAAACAGGAAGGAGTGGACAAGGACGAGCGCAAACGTGACTTAATGCAATAAATGCACAAAAAAATGTCATTTACATACACGCCTCCCGCTGTTCGTGTACGAAATACCCTTTCTTAACTCATCATGCTTTATAAATCATATGTTGACAATAATTTGTTGACAAGAAAAGCTTTTCAAAAATACAAAATAATAACTGTTGTTGTTAGCATGCCATAAAGAGAATAACAAGTGGTTATGTTGTGGGTGGGGAAAATACAAGGGACTGATAACAAAAATAAAATAAATTATCAATTGGTTTTTTTTCCGGGGGGGGGGAAATCCAGGTAGTCAAACATTATGAGATAAAACAGTGTAAAAGGTACAAAAGAAAGAGACAAACTAAACAGGACAAAGTGCTGACTCGCACCTATGTATTTTCGCTGATAGAAAAGAGAGAAGACCACGCACATTGCACATCTTCTACCAATGATATCTAAGCTTTACTGCACGCGCTGGACCTTCATTGCCAGTTTCAGGAATTCTAGCTCCTTACTAGACAAAGCGACCGACGCTGAGCTAATGCAGTTTTTTCCTCCGCTGTGGATGCAGAATGCCTCGAGCACCTCACGTGTCACGTTTTTTTTTTGCGCCGTCCCAAAATCGAGTTGGTATTGAAAGCATCGGGCCTTTTTTTCTGCCACCTCTAGTGCTCCTTTTTCTAATCCAAGTGATTTGATCAAATATATAGCCCAATGTGTGTGCAGCGCAAGAGTTTCCTTTGGCACATTCGACGTGGCACTTCTCTCCCAAAACTCAAGGGCCTTTCTGGCCTTCAGTTCTGTCGCCAGGACATATAAAAAGAGTGTGCCGGGTTTTAAGGTCAGAGTACTGGTGCCAGGAATGATTCTCCCGAGATTGCCTCAGAGTGGCCAGTTCTTCTGATAACGGAAATTCTGATCACCAACGAAGGTACTATCGTGAGATGAGCAAGAGTGCCGGGTACGTCACGGAGTTTCTGATGCAGCGAACCTGTCCCCAACTTCCAAATAAGAAAGACTAGATGAATCTGTCGGCAAACAGATACACAAACCCGGGTGGCACCAAGCTTGCATGTAGGCAGACAACATTGTACTCGTATAAGAAAGTCGTGAGAGAACACAGGAACTGATTAGGATTTGCAGCAGGGAAGGACAGTGTAGGCCTAAAAATTCAGTAGGGACAAGTCGGGTATAATAGTTCTCAATGACGAAAAGGGGGAACCCCTGGAGATACAGGGCACAGGGGTAGAACACGTAGCATACGTACAAATATTCGGCAGTATGGTTAAGTGTGGGAAGAAAGCATCTAAAAGAACATGACGATATTGTAATAAAGAACGGTAAACGAGATTCAACTATAATGCAACACATGGCACTCTGGGATTATAATAGATATGAAGTCATTAGGGGTGTATGGAAGGGAGTCAGAATGCCAGGACTGTCATTTGGGAATGCGGTATTGTGTATGAGGTCAGAAATCCAGACAGGTTCATAGCTACAGCAAAGGAGTGTGGCTAGGTTGGCATTGGGGCACATGAGAATACACCAAATGGTGGAGTAAAGGGGAATATGAATTGGGCATCTTTCGAGAGTAGAGGAGCGATCAGTAAAGTAAAATTCGGACAAAGACTAGCTCAAATTGAGTGATACACGGTGGGCAGCGAAAGTGCACGAGTATCTATATCTGAAAAGTTTAAACACTATGGACAAACTGAACCTCAGCAAGCTGAGATCTAAATACATTTAATGAGATGAGGCCGATCAGAGCATATCAGTAGAAAAGGGAGCAAACGAAAACAGAGAGAAAATTGTGGGAAGAGAGAATGCAGGGGAAATCAGCTTTACCAATATACAGAGCACAAAAACAAAAATTAAAGAAGCAACAGTTGTATGATAATTCATTGGGGAGCTCATTGTTGTTTGAAGCTAGATGGGGTGCTAAAAACGAAAACATATAGGGCTAAATGCCAGAAAATAGATACCGTATGCGGCATATGAAACCACGAAAGGGAAACTATAGAACATGCACTTAAGGGTGCACGGGGCTTCCTCCCACCCTCTTGAAGGGGAGGACTACGGATTTGGAGGGGGCACTGGGATTTGTAGACATGGATTAATGAATGAATAGGGAAAGAATTGCGGTAACTAAGAGTAGATTGAAAGATTGGTGGAAAAGATGTAGGGAGGGGATAAAAATGCGATAAAAATAAGCAATGGAAACACTTGAAAAGGGAGGGGGGAGGGTTGTGTTAAAACAAAATTCATACAAATTTATAAAAAAAGAAGAAATGGCGAAATGTTAGGCTAGGGTGGCGCAAGCTGCCGCCAGTTACAAAGGGTAGAGCCATTACCATCCATCCATCCATCCTCCAAGTTCTGCTTCGAGCCGGTCCTAAGCCTTCCCGAGTTAGTGACTCTGGTCAAGAAAGCAGCGGAAAAGTAGAGGAAGAAGGCAGGCTAAGGTGTATCACCAAATGTGTGGATGTACTTCACCCATCAAAGGAACGAGGAAAGGTTGGTCAAATTAATCCCTTAGTAAATTTTATGGTAGACCAGGAACTACGTGTCATATTATCAGACAAAGAAGGACATTTTGTGGTGTTACCGACGGACATGTTTACTGAAAAAGCAAACGAGGCCATTGAAAATAATTTCAAACCGGTAAACATAAACCTGAAGAAAATCAAGGATAGAGCAAAAGATCTGTGTGAGCACCTAACTCTAACCCAGCTGGCGGGAGGGTAGGGAAGGCAGAACGTAAACATCTTGAAGTTGTTTTTCAGCGCAGAAACGCACAAAGAAAAATGCTCTTTCGAGCCATTGTAGCGGAAAATAAAACTTGGCAAAGGCAGGTGGACTCCTACCTACAAAAACAGCTATCCTCTTTGACTATCAAGGACTCCTTCCGAATTTTTTAATTCAGAGGAGCTGGTGGAGTATTTCCAGGTAGGAGATCCGGAGACGACGGAAGCTTTTGGCGAATATGTGGAACATCTCATATTTTTCCTTGCAGCACATAAAGACCGGCAGCATCAGTAAAGAGATGCATTGAAGCCATTGGAGAGCTGGCATTCTGAAGCAGTAGCGGTGTACCCCTAAAAGCTTCATGGAGATGTTACCATTCTATCTGTATCGCATCTGGTGGCCCATGGGGCCTGGCCCCCCGAAATCTTCATTTTGTTGACCTCCTCTCCCCCTCCCCTCATGCCAACATTTGTCATGGGCGGCCCCCCCCCCGCCCCCCCCCCCGAAACAAAATCCTGGCTACGGCTCTATCTGCAGCTGATAGTCGGGGGACGCATACAAAAGTCAGTGTGCATTGGCTCCGTCTTGCTCCTGTTTTAAGTGACATTTACTTTGGCGAAGTGGAGATGACATTTAAAAACGTTAGCTGCCACTGAGCACAAAGGTAATCCGCTACGTTGACGATTTTTTAGTTATTCTAGTAAGAGTGAACTTTTCAACACGCAGGCGAACAAGTGGTGAAGACATTTGCTGAGCGTGGGGGCGGGCCTCAAATTCACCTTTGAGATTCAAGAAGAGGAAAGTGCTCCAGTACTTGAATATTTCCATCATCCTAGGGGACTCTCATCGTCTGCTGGAAGTACAGCCCAAGATCAAAGAAAGGTATCCTTGACTACAGGTCAGCCCACTCAAAATTGTAAAGAGGGGCATTGCGTTAACATGTCTAAGCTCAGCACTGAAGAAATTGTGCTTCCATACTCTAGGGGACAGCTTCAAAGTTGCAAATGGACAGACTCAAAAATGCGGACTATTCAGTGACACTGCTGTCAGACGCTGTCAACACAATGTCTCAAAATAACAAAGGGTAACCAGTCCACAAAACCTGGTGTGGAAAGGAAGCGGCCAGTGATCCTCCAGTATTTACACAGAGTGTCACACAATTTTAAAAAAATTCGGGGAACTGCTACGAATTTTGCAGCTTTTGGTCTCACAGAAAACGAGTCAAATTTGTCCGCGAGTCAACGCGAAGGCAGAGGGAACCCAAAAGAGCACGTGCAGGAAGAAGCACGCCAAGCAGTTTGTACCATGTGCAACGGGCGTTGCGTAGCAGCATTCCTCTCTCGCGTGGCCGCACGTACGTTGGGCAAACCGGACGCTGCCTGAACGATAGGCTTCGTGAGCACAAGCACTTTCTCGGAGCCACCAGGGGGAGGGCGCCTTTCAGTTCACTGTAAAGAGTGCCTGTGCGAACCGTCTTTCAATACCACCACGATTTTGGGAAGGCACAAAGAAAAAGTTACACGTGAGGTGCTCGAGGCATTCTACATCCACTGGCGGCGGAAAAAACTGCATTACCTCTTTGAGGGTAAAAGCGCTAAAAACAACGGACAAGTAAAAGGAACGGAACAACACCGGAGCGTAAAAGGAACGAGCAAGCAGACATCTCGCTTCATCGAAATGCCATCGCAATCACGGAGGTAAAGGCACGACACTGCGCCTACGCCATCAGGACGGGATGCTACCCTGGGGAGGTATTGAACCTTTTCCAAGTACCACCATCCATGGGACACGCAAAAAGGATTACCAAGATTTTGCGCGCTGAAACCTGGAGACAAGCTAGACTCCTCCAAGAAAGCCTTAAGGTATGGTGCTACTCTGTTTACAAAGAAGAGAGGGTGGCTGAGTGGAAGTTCAAAGAGTGCCGACGCCAGGCTAGTCAAAACACGGAATTTCTATGGCGACAACTACTTCTGTCGTTACCGAAGCCGTCTAAGAGAGCAAAGACGGGCGTATGTGATGTGATAATTGTGGGTGACACCAACGTACCTGAAGAGGTGGTCAAGATTCTGGAGAAAGGGCCCAAGTTTGCATGTGAGACAAGCCTCAAGCCTCCGGAAATGTTAACGCTAGTCAGAAATGTGGGAGATAGAGCGCAACAGGATGAGAGGGAACGATGCATTTTGGATGGGGTTGACGCCCTCCCTCGGAGAAGGGGTGCCCCAAAAGGTCCTAACGTGGGAAAGGTTGTATCCTTCTGCTTGGAAGAACGCCTCAAGTTGGTGTTGGCAGATAAGGAGGGGGGGTTCGTCCTTGTACCCGAAGGTGATTTTTCGGTTAGGGGAAACCAGGCTTTGGAGAAGAATTTTAAGGAGGTGAAGAAAGTTTCACTTACAAAGATTAAAGACAGGGCTATTGAAATGATTCAAAACCTGGGCCTTGATAGATTGAAAGCGTCGGTCGTACGAGCTAAAGGTCTTCACCTGAGTATCTTTTTCTCAGTTAAAACACACAAGGAGGCTATGCCCTTTAGGGCGATAGTCACGCAGAAGGGGTCGTGGCAATCACAGGTGTCGTCGTACCTTCAACGACACCTGTCGCAGCTTCATTTACGTGATCCTTTTAGGGTCTGTAATTCCGAGAGTGTGGTGGAATTCCTTAAAGATTCAAATCCCGGTACTTGTGACGCGGTTTCTTTCGACGTCGAAGACCTTTTTTATTCTATCCCACATGAGGCACTTTTTGAGGCGGTTAGAGAAGCTATTGAAACGTTTGGTGTTTTAAAGTTTCAAAATGAGTGTGGCGTGTATGAGGAGGGTTTTTTAGAATTGTTACGCTTCTATCTGAGCTCCACCTATGTTGTTCATGAAGGAGTAAAGCTCATACAGAAGGAAGGTGTATGTATTGGGACGAGCGTGGCGCCCGTGCTGAGCGACTTGTTTTTAGCGAAGTGTGACAGAGATATTGAAAGCCGGTTGGATAAAGAGGTTTTTCGTGTTTTTAGGTATGTAGACGATTACCTGGTGTTTTTTCGTTCGCAGAAGGGTTCTGAAAGAGAGGGCTTCATTTCTAAATTGTTAGGAGTGTTTAGGGACAGTGCATCAGGGCTCAGTTTCACCAGTGAAAGTCCCGCGGATGATAGCTTACAGTTTTTAGATCTTAAGATTTTATTTCGAAATTCACATGTCTGTTGGTTTTATTGCCCTAGGGCTAAGAAGAGGGTGTTACCATTTGATTCTAATCACTCAAAAGTAATTAAGAGGGGCATTGCCTCTACATGCCTGAGGGCTGCCTTAATGAAGTCTTGCCCACATAAGATAGAAGACAGCTTTAGGTTGCAGGTATTGAAGCTAGAGGAAGGAGGCTTTCCACCTACGCTTCTTGTGGGGGTGGCAGAAGGCCTGATTAAGAAACTTCGGGGAGGATGTGGTGTTGTAGGAGAGAAGCCAAGGCGTAGGCCAGTTGTAATACCTTATGTTCATAAGGTGAGCCACAATATAAAGAAAGTGGGGCAAAAACATGGGGTTCCCGTTTTACTCTCAGCTCCTCAAAAACTGGGCAGATTGTGTGGAAAAGTTGGACGAGGGGAGACACGCGTCGGTGTCTGTCAGAAGAAACATAAGACTAGGTATGTCGAGTGTAGCGAGGGCGTGGTTTATAAGATTCATTTATCATGTGGCAAAGTATACATAGGCCAATCGGGACGTTGTATAAATGATAGGCTCAGGGAGCATGCACTGTCAGTTCGATCGTCACCCTCGGGAAATCTGGCTGTACACTGTGACAGATGTGGGTGTGTCCCGAGGTTTGACAACACCATTATCTTGGCCCGAAACCGAAATAAAATGACAAGGGAGATATCCGAAGCGTTTTTTATAACCGAGTGCGTTGAAGGAACGTGTGTCAGCACTCCATCTATAGCCCTGTTTGGCTCTGAGGTGGCGTTTTTAAAATCTTTCGTAAAGTAGATAGTGGACAGACGTACACTGATTGGGTGATGTTGCATTTCTGTAGTACATGTCGGGATTTCACGGTGCATATATATGTGTGTTTTCCGAGAATAAACTTCAGTTGCAAGTAGCGCTCTGTGTTGTTCGTTCCTTTTACTTGTCCGTTGTTTTTAGCGCTTTTACCCTCAAACACATGGATCACCAACTAGCCCAAGTGCATACCCTTCTGCATTACCTCAGCGTCAGTGGCTTTGTCTAGTAAGGAGCTAGAATTCCTGGAACTGTCAATGAAGGTCCAGCGCGTGAGGTAAAGCGTAGATATCATCGGTAGAAGATGTGCGTGTGAACTGTGGAGCAATGTTCTTTGTCTTTCTTCTTCTCTATCAGCAAAAATACAAGTTGCGAGTCGGCCGCTTTCCTGTCCGGTTTGTCTCTTTCTTTAGTACCTTTTTGCGCTGTTTTATCTCATCATGTTTAACAACTACAAATTAGCCCAGCCCTCAACCAAGTTGGTCTACACCACCAATAATAATCCCTGGAGATGGGGAACAAGGGGGACAAGGACAAACATACATCTTCAAATACAGCTAGGTGACTATGTGTGCGCGACTGAAAAATCCGTCTCGTCCTGGTATCAAACCAGACACCCCTTCATTTTCAGTGGAGCGCTCATCCAACTGAGCTAACCAGAATTTAGAAGCCAGCAGGATTAAACGGGTTGTAACAGCATACCAACGAATACCAAAATTGGGTTATTGGCCTCCCTTTTTGAGGTTGTGATGATAATGCAATAATTGCTAAGAGTGCCAACGAGCTGGACAAGACTCACGATAATCCCCGGAGAAAGGAAGCCCATGGATGCGGAGCATCTCTTGCTCTGGCCCATGTCCCGGCGGCCTCATGTAGTCCGCACTCATACTACGCACGCGCAACTCTCCTCCTTCCGCTCTCTCCAGCAGCTGCGCGTTACTCTTTCCGCCCTCCTCTCTGCGATGCTGCGCGTCCTGACGTGCCTCGCTTCTACTCACACCGCGCGCGCACGCGCAACTCTCCTCCTCTAGTCTCTCCTTCAAGTGTGAAAAAAAAATAAACGGCGAGCGGCGAGCGTTCCAAGTTTCTCTGTCGTGAGCCGCGACGAAGGCTCGCGTAGAGGTAGCGCTAGGGCAGTCGGTGGCGCTAGGGCAGTCGGTGGCGCCATCTCTCGACGTCAGCACGCAACTGACTCTTTCCTCGAACCAACACGATGCTCCGCATCACCCCATGGTTCCCCTCGGGAAGATGGTGTAATTTTGTTTATTCTCGCGATGCTCTTGTACTTTCTCCACATTATAATTTACAACATAAACAAACCACTTTTCAGATGTAAATATAACTGTTAGTAATGGTGATGTAGAGACCTATAAAGGTTCGTCTTTTGACGAAATGTCGGCTGCGCGCGTGAAGCCTCTAGGAGGAGTTCCTTCCATCGCTCACTGTGATAATAGCGCTATGTCCTCTGTGGTATAACTCTCTTGCTCTTGTTTAAGATTCTGTAGCTCTAATTCACAGAAACTAATAAAAGTCTGCAACGTGAAATATTGTTTCAGTAGCGGGCAGATACCCACAAGTGTATCTTGAAAAGAAACCTTTGTATTGCATTGGGTTTAAAGCAAACGGCGGTATTTTGTGTGATTTTTAATTTATTACATTAAATTACATTGTGCCGGCGTAACTACACGCCACAGGCTCTAACTTCGTATTTTTACACAAATAGTATTCTAATGGGGAATACTTTTTGACCAACCACCTACCTTGAGGCCAGGATCAAAATAGGTTCCCTGTGGCATATAATAAAAAGTATACACCTACTCCCGTCTTCAGTAGTTTTAGGGAGGGTTGCCTGCACACCCTGAAATTCTACTTTGCAGTTTATGGTAATTTGCCCCTTGCTTGTTCTGACAGAGCATTTTCCTATGCGATTAAATGAAGTTCCAAGACTTGAAATTGTTCCAAGAGAAAACGTTTTGATAACAGTGGGAGTTGGTGAGTTATCCAAAAATATTTCCTCGCTTTTAAACATTACTGGTTTGTTATCAGAATATATTTTTCAATATTGAAGTACGCCGAATCGATTTATTTCGTCAACAAAGTCCTCAATAGTCATCTCTTCGGCGGCGCCATCTGCAAAATATATAGCAGGTACGGAATTTGGTTAGTGTACGCAGAATGACATATAAACATGTTGTAATCAAGACAAAACTAGAGAACTGCCAACATTGGCTGATTTATGTCTGTAAAATATATTTCAAAAAAACTTTTATCAAATTATGTCACAACAAACCTTTCTTAGTCTGTGCTTTCTTTGCGAATAAAAATAACCGAAAACAGACAAGGTTGTATCAAATGCTGACTGCACGAAATATCACGTTGTTAAATTAAAAACACCACACAAAAAGGAAGGATCATAAATGTACAGGAAACAATAAGCGCCTGCGAATAAGTTTGACAAACAAGACAAAGACGTGTGGTAAATGAAGTTTGTATCCCCTTTCCAAAAACTGTGATGCTTTTCTGTTGAAAGGTTGTTGAAAAAAGGCACCAGAGGATATAAAATGTCAATAGCTTTTCATCTGACTTTCTCTAGCTTTTCTGTTGTCTTTCTTTTGAATATTGGCCCGCTTTGTAATTAGAAAGTCAACAGACTTTCTGTAGCTTCCAAGATGCTTCTCCTGTAGCTTTTCAATTGAAATGCTACAGCTTTGCAACTGAAAAGCTACAGAAGATTAAAAAGAAAAAGAATGCTTTACAGCTTAGCCATTCATTCAACCAAGTTTCGGAAGCTTACTGTGGCTTTCTACTCTCCTCCAAATTGACTGCAATAAAAAAAAACGCGATCTTTTTTATATTTTGTAACTAAATCAGTAAATGTTAGTAAATTCTGTGGTATTTGAATATCCCACAACTACACATCAGAAACGAACACAAACACAAACACCATGAAGCACTGAACACCTGAATCACACTCCCATTGACTGCTCCAGAGTCTTATATAGCCTACATATTGAAGGTAATCATTTGGCCGGTGACTACCTTAGCACTTATTAAGGTTCCAAGTCTTTGATCTTTCCTCGAGAGTCTGTTAAAGGGGAAACAGTGTTTCGAAGTTCGTGGACGATATCTCTTACTGAAACGCTTTTGTACATCCAATAATATTTGGGCGCAGTCGCTATAACAACATCCACAAAAACGGCTCCTAGACAAAATATTATCACTTCTCTGCATAGCACGACTCAGGACGAAGCGAGTCAAGGCAGTTTCTCCACTTTCAAATAGTTATTTTAATTTTCTTTACTAGTTGACTATTTAAGTGGTGATTAAAAAGTCACATAGTCACAACGTCAGAACTGCAGGGCATGCCTTTGCGAACGCCTGGCCTCCGGTGACGCGCCCCATGCCTTCCGTCGTGCTTTGACTGCACGCGCGTGCTCGAGGTGCACGAACGCCGAAGTGTTGTGAAGGATACGTAGGCTCGCGCTGGAGGCGGGACAACTAGAAGCTGCTTCCCGTCCTCACCTTTGTCAGAGACTACTGAGAAACTTGGCGACTTTTGGCATCTAGCCGGGGTTTACTATGTTCAATCAAAGTCAACAGAAAGTCTAGAAGTTTTTCTATTGACATTGGCTACCGAGAGTCAACTGAAAATTTTCAACACTAAGTAAACAGAACGTCTGCAGTCATTCTGATCACAGCTGCCAACAGAAAGTCAGCAGAAAAAAAAATCCACATAAAGTTAACATAAAGTCAACAGCTTTCTTTGACTCCAGGCTGAAGAAAATCATCTAGATAAAGTTTCAACAGAAATTCGACAAACTTCAGGTTGACCATGTCAACAGAAAGTCAGCAGAAAAGAGTCAACATAATGTTAATAGAAAGTCAACAGCTTTTCTTTTTGACTCAGGCTGAAGAAAATCATCAGAAAAGTTTCAACGCAAGTCAACAAACTTTCTGTTGACCGTGTCAACAGAAAGTCAAAGTCAGAAGAAAGTAATCAGAGTCAACAAGAAGTCAACATGCCTATCAACAGCCAAAAAGAATTTTTATAGGGGCCGATTGATTGTAAGAAGCGTAATAACAGCCGAGTTCCTGGTTCTTGCTCGAAACTCTTACACGGTGGTTTTGAAACCAGAATAAAAGTGAAACCCACACCCCGAATGCAATCAGCACGAGTCATCGGCGTGCGACTGTTCGTGCTGCTGACAAAATCTGTCTGTTCGGTGTTGATTTTTTTTAGTGATGAAAAAGTGCAAGCGGCAACCTCTAACATCCGTTGTTATTAGATTGACGGCAATGGGCTGGTTAGCTAGCTCTGTTCGCACAGAACCCTGCCAACTTTATTATTTTCCCATGGTCAAAGTGCCGGCCAAGACGGTATATTTTTACTGCGCGTCCAAGCCGTCTAGAGAATGCGTTATAAAGGCAATTTCTCCTTTCAGATGCCGGAATCGGTGGACCTATTTTCAAAAAAGCCTTTTCGCATACACACACCCTTTCTCCTAACCTTGCTACCCGCTGTCGCCGCTCTTTAGAGGGAACCGTCCCGCACGCCCAATCTATGAGACAGTTTTAGCAGACCATTTCCATGAACCCGTTCTACTTTATTGGAGGCGAGGTCGCACTTAGGCATGTGCAACAGACCCGCGTCGACGTTTCTAGCTGACGTCACCTCTAAAACAAAGCTCATCGTCTAAAAAAAGAAAAGAAAAGTTAAAAGCACGTAACAGTATAGCGAATTGCAAGCGCAATTCCAGACGACGTTTATTGGATCAATACTGCGTAAAGAGAGAACAACAGACCGAGTTGATCGAGAAACGACCGTCACTTTTGTGATCGGTGCCGACTCACATCCGACGCACGCGGGTAATCCAACACCATCCCTGATTGGAGGAGGGTCGCAACACAAACGTACTGTCATTATCTCCAGATAGCTTGTATAGGCCCTCATGCGCTGAAATCCCTAAGCAAACTGTGGCGCCTCGAGCTGGTTGGATGCAGTAGCCCACTTGGCTGGGCATCGCACTCTTTTATAGCACCTTCTCCGGGGCTGGAGGGTTTTACTGCGCTGTGTAGAGTACTGGAACAACGGATAAAACACATTTCGACGTCCGGAAATTGAAGCTAGATTGAGCGCCGTAAGACAATCAAAAGTGCTAGATTCATGCCAACCACCACTAGGTACACGTCTCTACACTGCGTGTACGTGCCGCACATCTCACGTCCTGATGTTTTTTTTTTTTTTTGGTCTTCTTCCTGGCCCAGGCTTTTAGCCTATCAGATTCGACCTGTGCTTCAAACAAAGTTCGGGTTTTCGTCGTTTTTTTTTTTTTTTTTTTTCGTGTATTTTTCCTCGCACCCTGCGCGTTCAGGCACGAGAGCAGTCGCGATTTGACACGCGTGCGGCAGCTTGAGACGCTCTAGTTTGTACTGTCCGAAACAAGCCCTTGCGAGTCCCTCTTCTTGCAGCGCCCACTTGGTAACGCGGGTTTTCAGCGCGAGGATCGTAAACTTTTTATTATAAGAACCCCTACTGTGCATATACCACTGTAACTTGGGGAATCCCAAGGTTGCAGCCGATATCTTAAAAACAGTCACCAACTCTAAGAAGAAAAAAACAGCCAAAAAAACAACAACAGCAATCAAGCAGAAGTTCGAAGGGTCACTTGAAATGAAAATAGCAGGATGAGCTCCTCCCGCAAGGCCCTCCACTTTTTCTCCATTTTAGCGGATAGAAGGCTAGCTGGAAGGGTGCGAGAGGTTGAAACTACCAATCGCGAAACAATGAAATACTTGCAGGAGGGGTTTCACTTTTTATTATGTTGCAAAATAAGTCGCATACAAACTAGGGAAAGTGGCCCGAGTGCAATATCACAGGCCCGGCTTTGTTGTCCAACCTCCAAAGCCTGGGCGACTCTGTAGCGCTGAACGGGGACTCGACCTCATCTGACTTCCAATGAGAGTAATCTCATCCATGACCAACTGTCTTAAGAAATGTTCTGGGCTTCAAAACTATTTTTACAGCGTCTGCGTAAATGTTCTTAAGGGCACAGTTGACATGAAGTTTTGTGATCATAATGATTCTGCGCTGAAACAAACACAGGTACGTTAAACCGCCTTTTTCCCATTAAAATCCTTTACAAGATACAAAACAAAGTAATTTTTTTTTCAATAAAATGCAGCATCCATGTCAACATTAAACTAATGTTGTTAATATCGTGGAGCTCATTTTGTGGGGATCGTTAGATGTCAAATTCCATATTTCAAAAGCGAAAAACGTGCATAGCAGTTGGTCATGCAAACGCAATAATGCAATTTATTAACTCTCGCCCCAGATGGCGCTCTGCCGCCGAGCAAGCACGTCCTTTTGTATTTTGCGCTCGTGCATGTGCATATATTTTCTGTGTTTTCGTGACAGAGGCTTCCGCCCAGCATACGTCCTCTGTTTCACGGAGTGCAGTAGGCCATCGACAACGAAAGCGTAGCGAGCTTCCCGTTTTCCAGTCCTCCGGGCTTGTTTCTATTTGGACTTTGTTTAACGTCTTGTCAGTTCTCCTGGGCGCGGAGGAGGCGCAAGTGGCTTGGCTGGTGGTACTGCGCTCGTGTATACGTATGGGGTCGACGCCAGGTTGAGGGCTTCGCAGCAGTGTTGGGAGTTGCCACTCCGGAGTTGGAATGATTCCGGAACCCTTCCGCACTTTTCGCGACCCCGGCAAAGAATGGCAATGCAATGGTGGCAGCGCTGGAGGGAATGGAATGGGAATGGAATTATATGCCTTCTTTCCGGTACAGAGAGAGAGAGAGAGAGAGAGAGAGAACATGTTTATTGAAAAGAATATTGCCCTACGTCCAGGGAATGGGAATGGAATGGGCTCGGTTCTTATGCGAGCTGTGTCGATTTTCACCTAGGGCCTCCGAGCTGACAGCGCCATTCGCTATCGCGTGCTAAGTCACTCTGAAACAGCATCATTGCACTTGAGGTGACTGACGGATTCCTTTCTCAGTGGCGCATGATCCTTCGAGGACAAAAATGGGGCATCCTCGGTGAAGCAACCAAACGGTAGACAGCCAGGGTGTCGTCCCTGGCGCCGCGAGACGCGACAACGCGGCTGTTGTAAATATGCGCGAATAGACTGCAGATTTTAAGCAGGGTATCAAACCGAACCCGAACCGAACATCAGAGCAAAAGCGTTACTTTAACTGAACCGGAACAAAACTGCAACTGAAATCGAAACATTCGACATTAAGCTGAACCAGAACAGAACCGTAATCTCATATGACACTACTAGTTCATTGGCGGCGCGAAGTCAAATAAATATTCGCGATGGTGGCGTCAGCAGCTCTGTTTTGACAAAAAAAAAAAAACGGCTGCGACGACACGAAGACAGCTTAGTAATAATAAAACAAATTAGTATATTTTTTCACGTCTATATGCAGCGCAAATTGGCGTCCGCGTGTCGACGTGCGGAGGCGTACGCTTCTATACTTTGTTTCAGCCATGATGGACCACCGCAAAGGACGCTACGAGCCACCGGAGGTAAATCATAGCTCGGAGGGTGTCACATGCCCTTCACGTTGAGTGGAGCGACGCGGGGAGCACCGGGTCACGAGACAAGCTACGAACCACGCGATTGCCTGTAACTCATAGCTTCCATCGCGGCACAACGTGATGCGAATCGTAGTATATCCGACTGTGCTGACAGGGCAAATAGCTTTATTTTGTGTGTGTGTGTGTGTTTTCTCTTTTTGTCTGCTAACAACAACTTAAGGAAGGGGATAACAAATGCATACGGTACCAGGCGGAAAAAAAATTTGACGGCAGTCGGCACGTTTGTTCCGTGATAGTGAAATCAGGAGCCAACAAGAGGCGAAGCCGCGACGAGCGTGATAGGTGCAGCGTCGGTCACCGGGACGCCAGTAGCCCAGAGCCGACGCTGCTTGGGGAAATTGTTTTTGTGTGTGCGTTTAGAAACAGCAAGTCGCCGCGTTTTTTATGCGAAAGCATTAACTGTCCCATCGAGCGAACCGACGTCATCAGCCTTGAAGCCGCGCCAAGCGGCACCTGAACTCCCCTGTCCCACGGGAGTGAAAGTGAAGCCGCGATCTGATGGATAGGCTCCCATTGGCTGGCGCGCGTCATAAAAAAACGAGGCTTCATTTTGTATATATTTTTTCTTTTAATCGTTGTTCGACTGCCGGCCCTCGCTGTCTTTCTCCTCTTCAACTCAGTCGTTCGAGCAAGTCGTTCGGCCATGCGGTGTGGGCATAGTTGGCCGTTTCAATCTGGATGAGCTGGATGAGCATCTAGAGTGGTTACAGCGTCGCCATACTCTGGTAGAATAAAGTCCTACCTAAACAACCGATGACTACTTTTTCTTTGTGTGGGTAGCTTTACAGGTACGGTGCCTACCGTCACGGTGTCACTGTGCGTGCTGTTCGATTGACTTCACATCAGAGATGGCAAAATTACTTTGTAAAGTAATTAAATTACATTGCTAATTACTTTTCTGACAACTGGTAAAATGTAATTAAATTACATTACAATTACCGCAGACTAAAGGTAATGACGACTACATTACATAATTACTTTCCAGAAGTAATGAAATTACTGAAATTACTTCGACATTACTTTTGAATACCTTAAGGCAATAATTCGTGCTCATTTTATGTACCGCATACACCAACACAGTGCTTACAAAACAAGCTCTCGCCTGCCCTCACAGCGTGTGTGCAGGAACCAGATCCGGGAGAAGCGAGGCGCTGCGCATGCGCAGTGCCGACAGCAGCGCCATTTCAGTGATGTGACCGGTAACGAGCTGAGTTGGTTTATATGTAACGAAAACTCAGATTTTCTTGTCTACACCGCAACAATCTTATGTGGCTCAAAGTGAACCATACTGGACAGTGGTTTGCCTATTGTGCACATGGCAGTATAGAAATAGTCAAACATAATGAATAGCTTTTGATGTGGACTGCCAGAAAGACAATCGACTCACCGGTTTCTGGTGGTTCATTCAACGGTAAAGGTCCTAACTAAAAAAAAAGGGGTGATGGAAGTCTCCGCCTTCCTGATTTAGAGGTTGAGTCGGAGTCAGCTTTTTTAAAGGGCAACTCCGCCTCAATCCCGGTAACCGAGGCTTACATGCGATTCCACTTTCACAAAGTACTACTAAACAGCTCTACGTCTTCGGATTCATGAAATGTAGAATATTATTTGTGTAATCTTAATTTAAACATCAGCTGATACCGAAACCGAAACTTCGGTTGCATCAGGCAACATTGGTCTCGTGTCCTCAGAGTCATGGCCACGTCACGTCGAACCACGTGGTCTTCAGTGACGTTCGTGGGGGCGAGGCATAGGACACGCGACGCGGGCAGGTCAGGGCAGGTCGCGTCGCATGGCGTGGACGGTGATGGCCCCGGGGGAGAGGGGAAGGGGAGAACACGAAAGAGGAGAGGGGGGAGCGGAGAAACCGGACATGCGATAAGCGCGGCAGGGCAGGCGCAAACTAGCGCATCCGCGTTACGGTGATCACGTGGACGCTGCAGAGCCAACACCGGAGGAGAAACCTCATGACGTCATCGTTCAATTTCGCTCTGGAGAAGTAAAAGCAAACAAAACGTGAGAATGACGTAGTCATGCGCGCCTCTGGCGTAGTGGTTCAACGTTGGCCGCTCCAACTCCGTCGCATTGACTGCGTTCTGACGATTAAGCGCTCACGCCGCACGCTAGAGTTGGCAGATTTCGGCGACTTGGCTCATCTGAAAGTTTGCTAGCCAGTTTATTAAATATATAGACGGAATTAGATCGTAATATTTGACATGGGGTCTTCCTCTATGATACTGAAGAGGGCTGCATAGTTTTCAAATATCAAAAATAGAGGCGGAGTTGCCCTTTAAGTCGAGCAAAGGCAGCTCGTTCTTAGTCGTCACGTGAAATCGTTTCCCTTCCTCCTCGGACAAAATCTAATTCGGTTCTTCCATGAGCCTATCCTCATGTCATTCCTTTCGATGAGCATATTTCTTCCGTATGCACCCGAAGAGCCCAAGTGTTTTGTGCATGGTCGTACACAAAGGGCCTGGAGACTTTCTAGGCAATAGCGTCGCCAGTTAAGGAATGGTGTGAGCCGCAGTAAATTGTCACCGTTTTCCCCAACAAAAGGGCGGCGGAGCATCTGGTGCGGAGGATATTTTCGGAATAAATCTCTCCCAAGGGAAGGCGGCGAGGCATACCGCGAGTAGGCACCTGCTTCGCTCGAAGACGCACGGTACGTTCCTGGGGCTTTGACAAGCCATTTGGAGTTACTGGCTTTATTCTGGTAATGCCTGTTAGGTCCGCTAACGGTCGAAGCTGGCGGTTTGGCATTGCTTGACGAGAGTTCATAAAGCCGGGGATCTCGTTTGTCCCGTCCTCTCGGGCTTTTTAAACATGTTTAACCCGCTGATAATACAGTCGCCTGGAGTCACCCAGCGCATGAGTCGTGCGATCCTCAGGCTGATCGCATCGGTCATCTTAGGGATGAACGGTGGGAGCTACGTGTTGATTGAGGAAGTATTAGCGACGTCTATCATCCGGCCATCGCAACCACGCTCTCGTTCATACCCACGCGCAGAGACAGGGATGTATTGCAGATTGCAGGAAGGTGCTTGATTGGTTTTGGCCAGCTTGGCAGCTCCCACCACACCGTCAGTTTAAGGAGAAACATGGAGTATAGCATCGTCCCGATGACGCGACGCCGTGAATCTGTCGTGCCTAAAGTTCAGTAAACGGTTGCCTTCCTAGCGATAGTCTGACACGTGTTTTCTGCTTCTGCCTTTCCAGCCCTCCTTTGCATGTCTGTCCAGCTCTTCGCAGCGGCTTTATGCCAAGGCCGGCGTGTTATTTCCTCTGATGCTCTTTTCACAACATGATGCACCGTGCATAGCTGATTTTATCTACTTTCAAAGCTTTGCAAATCGAACTTCTAATTTATCAAAGTAACTGCGCAAGTAATGAGTAATTTTCTGTAAATTACTGCCACTGGCAGCAATTCATTGCATCATTAAATTACGAATGCTAGAAGCGAATTCGGCTGGCATTACTCATTACTCCAAAAAAGTACTGCCGCATTTGCCTTCACGGTAATGGCTATCATGGCAATGTCATTACTGCCAACTCTGCTTCACATGTGAGTACCACGGCATTTGTACTGTTTTCGCGCGCCTGTATAACCAATGCGATCGCCAGCAGAATCGGTGTTATGCGCTAAAAACGCAAGATCGCAACACGAGCGCCAGCATATATTTGCTTTGCTCCTCCGTTTTCGCGGCAGCAGCGCCTGACGACCTTTAGCTGGCTTAATGAAGTTGAGCGCCAGTGTTAACCCTACCTTTTTCTAACGACCTGGAACCGTGGACTCTCTCTTCAAGAACCACTGCTTCGCGCTCGGTGGAATCGGTAACCGAAACCGTTATTTCCAAAGTGTCCCTGAGGCCTGAACCGAGAACCGGTATGTAAGACCGGCTCAACTTCTGGTTTCTTGAACCTGCAGCTGATCCTTCAGTGTTGGCATGTACGTGGTACCCAACAGGTGGTTAAGAAAATGGATTGAAACGCGCGCGTCATAGCTATTGCCGTTTTAAGGCAGGTTCTATAATACAGTGGCATTAGTAACTCCCAGAGCCTGCGCCGCATAACCGATTGCACATCGTTTCTGTGGTGAAGTCGGTTCTTGCAGGCGGCATTGAGATTTTACAGCGGTGCGCGCGTGTCGGTTAAGCTTTACAGCACATACCAGCGGTGACAGCAATGCATTCTCTGAAGCAGATCGAGAATCAAGATAGTTTCTTCTGGCAAACCACGCACGTAGTCGACAATTTAGTGCGTGACTTAGCAAAACAATACAACATGCTAAATCCATGTGATTCCAGTGGATATTACACTGTCCGCTTGCGAAAAAGATTTTTTTTACTAACTTTTAGAGTCTGTCGGGACACGTGCCTTTCGCTGATCGACAGCGATCGACGTACGTGCAGTGACGCAAGGATTCACGCAGCGCCAGCGGACGTTGGTGCGTCTCATGTCGTGCCAGCAGCATGAGTGCTTGTTGGCCGGAGGGTGATTTTGGCTTACATCTTTGCAGCTCGCCTCCGCGTTTTACGATAAATTCAGGGCGGCTGGCGCACTTTTTTTCAGGCCACAACCTGGCTGTAATGCCGCTTTTCACCGTGAGGAACGAGAGGAATGTGAATAAAGGTCGGTTCCAGCGCGTGAATGCCCGGTCTCCTCCGTTCCGAGGAGTTGGTGCGCAGGGCCGGATTGTCGGAAATCAGAAATCGCCCGAACTGTAACCGGAATGGAAGGGGGGAATCTCCCGCAACCCTGCTTCATAGCACATTCTCATGCGCAAACCCGACGACGCGAGTAAGGCCTCCTTTTCTAATAAACATTTTGACCGGGCGTACTTTTCTTTCTTTATTTTGTTTCACAGGAGCCGGTTCAGGGCCAGTAGTCCCCAGGATCGTAGTCCGTCAGCAAAGAAACGTCGCCACAACACCGGGACACGTTATCCGCCATAGCGAGCGACGGCAAAGCTAACCGCCGTCGCTCATAAAAGAAGTGAAGACATCAGCGAAGCCTCAACCATGGTGGGAACGAAGATGGCAATGGCCACAAGTCGGCAAGCCAGCACGGAAGGGCGTTCGAAGGTTGTGTTACCGGCGAGCGACGGTCGCCGTCGGCAGGTATGGCGCTAGCTGTCCAGAGTGTCGCGCCTGCTCGGTTGTCCGGCCGTACGCCGTCGCTCGATGGATGGCGCGACCTTCGAGCCTTTTCCACTCTGGTTTTTGCCAACCTGTCAGGCTTCGGCCATTACTCATCTCCCACTATAGTAGAGCTTCGCTGGTCTCCTTCTTCACCAGATGGGGAAAGGCTGAAAGTTTTTAAACTGGCCTGCATGGACATGACGACGCGCAGCGGTGCCTGCTGTAAAGCACACAGTTTCAATTCATTTCGCGTACAATTATGGCGGAAGTGATAACCGATAAAACAAGCGTCTCAGGCGACAGCAGAAAGCGGGCGGCGATTCGGCGGCGTAACAGCGTTGGGGAGAGCGCGATCAGATCTGACAAGGTCAAGCCGAGCGGCTCCTCGTCTTACCTGCAGCACAGCTTCCTTGGCAATGCGGCGTGCGGTGTGCAGGTATCGTGCAATTTCCTCCCATTTTTTGAGCGCTGATTGTAGCTTATTTCCGTGGGGGCCTCTCCTTCTCTCTCCCCGGAAATGCCGAGTGTAGCTGGCCCTCGAGTATTCGCGACTCCAGTGAAATCGTCGCCGGTAGCGGCGAGAATGCTGAGAAGCTCAGAGAGGAGGTCGTTCGACTCTGGCCGCCCGCCATCGCAGCTTTGCGTCCTCGCATAGGCAGCATAGAAACAAACCATCGTTCCCAGTAATTATTTTTATGCTTCCGCCGTGTCATTCCTACGCACTGACTAGAAGAAGGTTTCTACCTTCGAAAAATCGCTTTGCTTTCATATGTAACACCGATTTTACGCTGCAGTGCAAGACATTTATGGTGGTCCGCGTGTTGAACGACGAAAACGACCTCTCTCGTCCGCCATTTTGCCTGACCAGCGCGTGCCCCTATAGTTCGCTGGAGTCGCGAAGAGAGTGCGCACTATTCCCGGGAAGATTCGGCAGCGATGGTACAGAGCAAGTCGCACGCTCTGAAGCGAGAATGAACAGGCACTTTCGACAACAAGAAAGCAGGAAAAAAATGAGGAGAGGGCTACGTCCTCGAGCAAAGCACAAACGCGAATCTGCTAAAGCCCGCGACCGAGCCGCTGCTTTCTCGGTCCTGCGGGTGGCAACATTATGTGCAATGTCGCCAGCAAAAATGAAAAAAGTAAAGCGACCGAGCAACCGATCCTTGAGGAAGTCCCGAGCTATTACATCGACACGTTGACAGGAACGATCTGCAAGCTTCACTTACTTAACATATTATTGAGGCATGTTACCAGAGGTATATCGAAGCCGCAACATTAAATTTTTCATTCAGTAAAACCGGTAAGATAGTTTGGCCAGAAGCTTAGGGTTAGGAACTTTGTCGAACGCTTCTGCGAAATCCAAAAAACAACGTCGACTTGCATGCGCAATATTAAGCGATCGCGAAAACTCATAAACGGTTTCAACAAGTTGCGTAAGCTGCGCTGCTGATAAATCCTCAGCCGGAAACCGTGAGTGATTCGGGTTGCAGCCGGATCTGCGCATGAAGGAACCCCAGCCTGCATTTAAAGATAATGTGTGATCTTAGGGATTTTGAGAGCAGAGAGCCAATGAATTGTAATAGGCGAGAAGTTCTGAGGCATGATATTTCCGTGATCCCGACTTATCCGCGATAGGAAACAACCCTGCCACATTTCCAACTGGACGGGAACACTTGCATTAGGAAAAACAAATTTGTCAAACAGCGAAAAAGCAAATAATGAGCAACTATGCACAGATCAACGAACCTCTAAAACAGATAAAGATTTAGTGTGCTATTAATAAGATCGGACAGATTGGTGGTAATGATTCGCAATGCATCGGTTAATACATATGAGAAACTGTTGCCGTGGAAAACAACAGAAAAATAATAAATTCGGGCGATCAACTACTGCTATGAAACCAATTAGAAGAACTATGTAATAACGTCCACGTATACAAGTACTTGAGAGCTGGTACTATTATTCACGAGCGATCTCAACTGGACCATGCATATTATTGAACTGAAAAAAATGCCTATGCAACTCCTAATCTGGTCCTTGAATACGCTAGCCCCGTCTCGTCTCCCTTCGCTAAAGCTAACATTTAAAAAAATATACAAAAGCCTTCTGTCAGGTTCATAATCATAACCAATAACTTTAGCACGCACGACTCACCCACAGAACCTGCAGTCGCAGGCTGGATATTCAGCCACTGAGTGAACAGAGCTAAGCTATCAGGGTTAAAACTAAAGTACAAAATAGTAGTAGAAAACACGATAAAGATAAGAAGAAACGAAAAAAAAACCCAAATACCTCATTCCAAATGACAGGCGAACAACCCGTTCAAACCATGTAAAATTATTCAAAGAATTCCAGCCTAAAAATAGTTGCTTCACATTTTTATAGTCTATACCCTGAGACAAAAAGGAATAAAATAACGGACAAGACATTTTATTCTTTCTTGTTTCAGGGTTTAGATTAGGATGTTTCCTAACCAGCTTTCGTGCATACTTATGCTCCTTCAATTGCCGTTGAGGAATGGAACAGTTTGCCCGAACACGTTGTCCACGGCTCCCTTTTTTGTCAGCGATATTGGTGCTATTCACGTAAGAACACCATTTTTTTGCATATTCTTGTGGTTGTTCATCTGTGCTTGTAACCACCCTACAACAATTCTCAAATGAGAATTTAAAAGTACTGATCAATCAATAAAAAAATATGAGATCGAACAAACGCTTTGCCTCTTATTTGCGATACCACATTGACAGTAATTGGCCAAAAAGCTATCCTATATATGTAGAAAGAGATTAACTTATATATCAGTTTTTGTTACGCTATGCTGCCGCAAAACCCAAAGAAATAAACACCATTCTGCCGGTTCTGGTCAGCTGACGGAACTGAAAACCAATAAAAATGTCGAGACCTAAATATTTTAATACGATACTTAACGATACTGACAGGCAAAGCACGCACTGAGACGAATAAAAGATGATGCACCCCCATATTTATTTTTTGAAGATCATTTAGTGTAAAAACAACAATGGGACCCCCCCCCCCCCCCTTTCCTCAACTCTGACACTTGTGGTACACTCTAGGGACGGTCCGACCTTTCCGGGACGTTGTGAACACACTTAGTGCCCCTTAGCTTCTTCAAGACGCGTCGTATCGAAGGGGCTGCAGTGCAGCTTCTTGCGCACCTCCTAATAGAAAAAAAACAAAAAAACTAACGTTTTTTTTTGGGTGAGAGTCCGCATCCGGTGGCACTCGTTTAGTCCACAGAAAAAATGTTCGTTAAAAAACTTTCTCTTTTATTTGTGCTGTCCGCAACATCGTATGACGAGCGCGGTGGCAGCTGGAGTTCTGCGTGAAGGCGTATGCGAGAGCCGCAAACCCGGTCCCGCTCTAGGAGCCGAATACGTGTCTCCCGCGAACGGCACCCTGGACAGCGCGGGACTAAACGAGAAAGCTTCGAATCGGTGTCAGGGTCAGCTGTTCTTCGGAGAGGGATGCCAGGATGTGAGTGGCCCCTGCTGGAGGACCATGACCGGCGGGGGACAACGGAGCTATGATCTGACACACAAGGTCTTCTTCATCACCATAGGCATGGCGGTCAGGACGTATATGCAGAGCAGAAAAGGTGCGCGGTTGCGGCCACCAGCACTGCATGCTCGTGCACTTCGTATTGTATACGGCACACTTCAGAATGCATGGTTGACCATGTTTTGACGGATTGCCGTCGAGCTCTTTCGCATGCTAGCTTTTTTTTTTCCCTTTTTTTTCTGCGATCCAATTTTTTTTTCGTTTTTTTAACGACGTTTTTTTGAATATATCGTTCGAGGTGATAAAAAAATATCGATTTTGGTCTTTATCAGTGCCTTTAAGTGCCAAAGTGCCACTGCTCATACATAAAAAAGATACACGGTGTTCACTGCAGACACGATGACGAAGTTATCTGCGGACCCGCCTCAAGCACGTTCCAAGCAAGTTTTCTTCGTGTGTATGTATGATTCAAGAAAGAAAGACGCCTCAGACTGTGTCTGCAGAGTGTATTTTGAATTGCTGACAGTGTGACAGCGGCCTAAGAAAGAAAAACAGCTGAGAATGCCCGGAAGATTGTCCGATTGCCTTGCTGGCAATGGTAGTTGAACTGCAGCGTCGAGATGGAGTCACTAGACCGCCAGTTTTGGCAGTCCGGACCCCGGGTTATGCTGAACTCGCGTTGCCGCCGAGTGGTCCAGGAAGCGGAAATGGCGGCCGAAACGGAGATTCCTCCGTTCACCTTCGATCTTTTTCTTCAAGAAAAGTTTGATACATTGCCGGTAGAATTACTCGAACACACAGAGTTGTCTTCGTCCTCCAAAGGCACGGTTCGTTGGTGGCACGACATGCCAGACACGTGAATCTGGACTTAACCGAAAGTATTCCTTGGACAGTAATGAAATATCTATCGAGACCACGTTTTCCCGTCTTGTAGCCTGGGCTCAATAAGTGCAATTAATGATCGTAGTCCTAAGATAAGGATTGTACCATTGGTACCGTATAAATTAGTATTTAAAGTTTTTTATTACGACGTCCTACACATTTTTAATATATGTCTTCTCTAATAATGGCAATATTTTCATTGTTTCAAAGGCTGGCTTTCGTTCACGGGTAATTTTATTTCAAATCATACAGGAAAAAAGGGTCATGTTTCAAAAACGTTTGAAAAAAGTATATAAGCTGATCATACAGCCTACATAATACATACAAGAAAATATCTATGATGTATGCTAATGAAATAGTGCTAATGACGAATAGCAACATAAATCTTCAGTTTTTAATGAATATATGTGGCGCAGAGGGCCGCATGTTAGGCTTAGAATTCGGTAGTGATAAATCAGCGGTCTTGATAATGTGTATTGTTTTTGTATTTGAAAATGCTGTCACCAAAGGAAGTCTCGGTGTGGAGGGTGAGAGTGACGGTGCGGGTATATGTAGGTTGCTTGAGAAATAAACGAAGTTAGCTGAGTTTGAGACGTTCCCTTTTGTGTCTGTTCCTTTGACTAAAAGTGCCTCCTTTTCTTTACCAGAGTCTCGGGTAATAAACGATATGATTAGCCACCACCAGCTGGCCTGCGTACTGTCTTTTCCCTGATTGTATATGTGTTTTATAAAATTCCGGACAATAGTTGCTAAAACTAAACATCACACAGAAAAAAATATAACCTAATTCTCTCTGCTAAAAGGCCGGCTTATTATAAATAATGAATTTGTTTCTTACAGTTTTGCAACTAATTTCGCAATTTTTACCTAAATAAGCTTCAGCCGTTATCTGAAACACCTAAGTAAGCTTGTTTTGGAAATATGAAAGGGATATCTGCCCTGCGCCCAGTCGACAAAGTGTTTTTCTTTTTTTACTGACCACGTATCACACGGTCACTTTCCGCAAGAAAATCAATGTCAATACGTATCAGAGCCAAGGTTTTTATGGTGCATTAAAAGTCTAAATTATTGAACTATAGTGTCCCAAACAAGCGAATTCTGCAGCTAAACCTCCGATCACTTATTTAATTTGCCTCAACAAGCAATTTGAAATACTTGTTTAAATTTTTCGAAGCAAACGTCCATGTTCCTGTGTATCCCGCGTGAACTTCAAGCTGCCGCAAGAGGCTAAAGGTCTCACATGGTGGCCGCTCTTTTTTCTCCAGGGTATTTGTTTTAAGCTTTACAGGCTTGTTTAAAAAAATCCGTAAAAGATGCACTGATACGGTTTGTGCAGGTGAGTTATACGGTCAGGGGACATTATGCGGGTGGCTACCTGCGATAAGTCGGCTAATTAATTAAAATTCGTTAAATAACTTTTTTTTAATTGGTGAAAATAGACATATTGTTCCAAATCGAAACTTACTGAGCGTAGTCAAAAACCACTAAATCAACTTTTTTAGAACGACTTGAAGCTCGTGGGAAACTCAGGGGTGCACAGCGCCACATCCTGAAGCAGGCGCAAGCTAGCGGTGGCGGAACGTGGATGATTAGATCATTATCGCGTTCCGTCACTGCTAGTTTTGCGCCTGCTTCCACGAGTGTTAACATTGGCGCGCCCCTGAGTTTCCCACGAGCTTCATGTCGTTCTAGAAAGAGTTGATTTAGTGGATTTCGATGACGCTCAGTTATAAGTTTCTAATTGGAACCATATGTCTTTTTCCCTGATTAAAAAGTCAATTAACCAATCCTAAATAATTAGCCGACTCTATCGCAAAAATTAGCCACCCACATAATGTCTTCCTGGCCGTATAACTCACATGCACAACCGCGTAAGTGTAGCGTTCATGGCTTTTTTTACACAAATCTGTAAAACTTAAAAAGAAACAAAAACGCTCTGTGTATTTTGTCGAAGTCCAGTGAAAAATGTCCCGGAACCATTGCAAACATGAATACACTTGTGCGTAATGATTCGTGGACCTCCACCCAGATACTGCAGGAAGAAAAAACGACACAAGCACACAAGGTCTCAAACACAGCTGCAGCCTTGGGGTTGAGTTATGTCTAGTAATCACCACAGCTCGTTCGTGCCCTGACTTTGTGTTCATGATTTCTGGTCGCTTACAAAGTTAATAACTCAAAGATTCCTTTCACTGCCTGTTTGCCCAATGTGTACATCGGGCAAACAAGCAGGTTCTTGAATGAAAGGGCAAAAGAGCATGATATATCAGTGAAGCTGGCGCTGTCAAGACAGTTGGCGGTGTATACCGTAGATGAAGTTGCAAAGATAGACTGGACAGAGCAAAGAAACTAGGAACAGAACTAAAGAATAGATTTCAGGCTTTTAATATTGAGTCGCTGGCAAAATGAAATGCATCAGCGCTTTGACTTTACCGTTATCACAGAAGTAATTGGAATGCGCTGCATCACTGCTACAACAAATATATGTTTGTTTTTTCTCATTAAGGTTCCGGTGTTAGTGGCTCAGTGTTAGTCTTATTTCTCGTCCTTATTCAGTGGGTGACGTTCAGGTATTCTTTTAATGTACCATGCCTGTCTCTCCATATCAGCAGGAATATTGTCGTCCGCGCTCCATGAAAAGTCCCGTAATCAGTTAGCACACTTATTTTAAAAGATGCGTTATTATGAAGAAAAATTTTAATAATTGCTACACACCGTTTTGTGAGTATTTATGTTATTTTTCCAGATATTATTTATGACAATGACATTTTTTCTGCTAACTTATCAACCGCTTCCGTCAGGTTCTGAATTTATTACAAAACTGATTTGTTTCATGTAGATGGTTGAGCGTTGGTTTCCAATTTACGATAAAGAAAGAGGGGCATTGAAGACAAACAGACAAAACAGGCTTTTCTTTGTTTTATCTTGTCTTGTTTCTTCTTATATTAAATATTTTTATCATGTGCCGTGTGAACGCCGTCTTATGTTATTTGGGTGTTTTGTCGTGTGACACTCTAAATACACAAGTCGTACAAATTAAGATGTACAAGTAGACAATTGATTATAATGCGTGCATCAATCAAGTGATAAAATCTTGTTTAAGAACTGAATGACTGAATGAATGGGTACATTTCCGCACAGAATATAGACAAAAGTAAAAAAACTTACACACGGCGCTGGCCGCAAAGAGAAGTTTAAACGTAAACCACAGAACTCCACTTGTACTCATATCCCTTAGCGTCTGCATCTGTCGGAAAGCAAAAAAAGAAGGAAAAAGAATGTTTTCAAAGCGAAGCATGTCCAATTCTAAAAACGTACCCGTGCGATGACACGGCGGTGACAACATACAAAACTTTTTTTTCGCGCCATAGGAGGAAACGCTCCAAGTACTCCGTGGAGGCAGATGTGCTTAAAAGATAGATGCGCTTGGTCAGCGGGAAAACCCTCGACAGCGACTCCAAAACATAGTGCTTCCCAACGACTACGGGCGTCCGATATAAGCTAAGGGCGTCGCCGCATTCACGTTGGCTGACGTTGACTTACACGTATCCCCCTTCGTTTATTGTACAACGCATCCGCTCAGTTGCGATAGCCTAGACACCACGAGGCGGCTGCTTAAAACTTCATTTATTCATTTTATAGTAGGGAGTGCTTCTATAGAGAACATAAGCTTATGTTTTGCGACCCCGCGTAAAGAAACTATAAATCGCAAATAGAAAATAACCTGAAGACCGGAGATCTCGCGAGAATGTGACGCTAACGCTACCGAGATAAAACGCAAACGTTTGAGAGCAATAAAGTTACCTGCATGGATAAAAAAAAGTGAGGAAACAATATTTCTATGACCCGATCAATTCATAAACAGCCACTGAAAATATTTTTGGAACTCTTTTACATGCATCGTTGTTGGTGTCAGGGATTACTACTGATAGATTGTTTGCTGCGGGGTCACGTGTGCTTTCATAGAGCAAAATCTCAACTGCTCTCAAACCGAAACTCGTAACACGACCACTGAACGCTCATTGCCGGAAGTCACGCGGCTACGCCCGACCGCCTTTTTTGCTGCCTTTCTACCGGCGTGGGAAGCAGACAAGGCGACGATGACGTACTTGCGTGCCCCGTTTGTCGCAACAATAGGAAAACAGTCAACATTAATAATAACACAACCTTTATTTTGAATACATTCAAGCCGGCGAAAATCATCCGTGCGATAAAAAACAACCTTACACAACCTTATTAAACGATTACGTTAGCACAAAAGACACATAACAAAACTCGCTGACAGATGTACTATGCGCATAAAAAACTATCTTCAACCATGTGCTCTGCTCGATGTAAGCCACCTACCGAAAAGAACCTCAACATTCACAAATCTGAACAAAAAATGGCGTTTGGTAAGATTCTTGGACAGTAGCGATTACTAACGGGTTCAGTTCACAGAGCATTGACTCTAGGATTCGTAAGCTTTTAAATGATTTGAATATTTCAACTTTATAGGCTCCGGAAGGCCTAATATAGGAAATCTGCCCGAAAAAAATTAATTGCGATCCCTTTAAGCGGAGGTTGTGATGTGTATCGCCCACCTAACAGATGGTCGCCACCTTAATCAACTTTTTGCATTTTACAGGCACAAGCCATACGCACGTACTCAGCCGTATGATAATGACTCGAGTGTTTGAGCTAAATCCAAGTATACAGTTGAACCCCTCAATAACAAAAACTTCTCAAGAACGAAATTTTCGCGGCATCGAAGAAACCTGGCGGTCCCCGCGAACTCCATAGAGTTCGGCAACGCATTTGCACCCTCTCAACAGTGAAGAGTGTTTTAAAAAGCAGTCGCGCATTAAACGAGTTTGAGGTAGGGACCTGCAACATTTTTCCGGCGGCAAATGAGCCAGCTGGGAACCCAGAGGTACGAAAAGTGGAGCAGCACACTTCTCCGACTAATCGGGCACATAGGTTTCCGACAAGCATCGGCGCGGCCATTGGGGTTTAAATACAGTCGAATAATGGTAATTATAGCAACGAAATTTGTTTTTTGGTCGCTAAAAAGAGCATTTCACTAGCCCATCTGTTGGCAACTACGTAGGTACGTAAAGTTTCACGTGACGACACCGCCGGCCGCCCGCCGCCATTTCGCCGTCTGCCGCGTGCACGCCGAGATCGCTCGCGCCTTCTTTACTGCACTTTGTTTGGCCCAGTGGCGTCACGAGGGTCAGCGACACCAGCGGCAGCCCGCCGTGAACTTCCCCGCTATCGCGTGGCCCGCCGTGACACCCCCCCCCCCCCGCTCTCGCGTGACACGCCGCGACGCCCCCCCCCCCCCCCCCCCCCCCCTCCCCGCTCTCGTAGCCCGCCGCGACCGAAGGCACACCTGGCGGTCCACCCCCCCCCTCCCCCTTGTGACGCCACTCGGTTTGGCCTGGTCGGAAAGACGTCGCCTCCCGTTAATAGAGTAAGCTTTGACGCTTCAGAGGTATGCGATCATCGCCGAAGCTGCGAAAGGCGGAAAGGTGTCGGATATTGCGGTGGAGTTCAGTATCCCCCGTACTCACTTCTACGATTGTAAATCCAAGGACAGCATCATGGAAAGTAGTAAGTGTGCTTGTTTGTCTATTTTCGCAACAGTGGAATTCTTGCGAGAACGAAAAAAAATTTCTTCCCAAGGTGGTTTTGTTATAGCGGGGTTCGACTGTATAATGCAAACCACTCAGTGTGTTCTCCCTTACGCCACAAAGGATCATCGTACCGGCGTGCGGTCGTGTATCACTACTGCGTGATGCACGTTAAAAACCCCAGGCTAGCTATTGTACTGCAATGGTTAAATTTCTCATCCAAAGCTGGGAGACTCGTCGCCCGTTGAGCCAGACCAAGTTCTAGGCTGTATAAACATACACACAACCCAATTATTTATTATTACACACAAAAACGAGTAATGCTGGCACAAAGACGACAAGTAGAGAGGGCTAGAAAAAAATAACAGCTGAAATAAAGACCACGAGGCGCACTCTCCGGCTGCAGTCGACATTCAAACACTCGTCTCCAATCATTTCCTTCTGTATATTAAACTCCGACCGTAGACCGCAATATGCAAGCAAAGTTAAAGGAAGAGAGAGCGCGATGTTAGTCCTCTTCCATTCAGCTCTGCTCTTCTTCTCTAGCCTCCAAGCCATTGTAGTATTCGTGAGAATATTATCATAATTTTACAATAAGCCGAGCAGCAAAATACACGCCATTGTGCAATACATGCGGTCGTGAGCTATCACTTACTTCTAGGACTGTAAATGACCGCGTCCAGCACATTTCGATTAAATTGATATCTATACCTTGATCATCGAATCGTATGAAACTGGTGTCCTGACACGTCAATAGCGGTAACAAGTTTCCCTCATGCGTGCGCAGCATCTGCAGTTTTGCCGAAAATATGTTTGGAACATGCGTCAAGAAATAAAATGGTCGCGTACTCTTCCAAGCTGCGTTTTCTGCTGCTTTGAGATACAATACATACAGAGAGTGGTAACCACCTACTTGCTCTGTTCACGTAGCTGCTCTACCGCAAATTTATACGCTTTGTATTTGAATAACTGCTGACTGCTGTACTATTAGATTACTTAGCGTCCTAACTACAGCTGTCTGTGCAATACACTTGAGTACTTGCGGCGAAGCTTTTTATATGCTCGTTACTCTTTGGAACAGGCGTCTACATAAAATAGACGTAGCAATCTTGACAGCTGTGGCTTGCCAGCGCCTGTCGCTGCGACGGAAATTGCGCCAAGCCACGTCAGAAATAAGCTAACGTCCTTTTACGGAGAAGATGCGCACAGCAAAACAGGAAGTGAAAGCCATGTTGTATTTTCGAAGCGAGGTGAAGAATCGTTGTATCCACTTAGATAAACCAGCTTTCAAAATTAAACTTGTCTTGACCATTCTTAACCAGCGTCCGGGAGCGCATAATGTGTCGTACATGCATTACGTGTCCGTTATGATTAGTTAGGCTTGGTATGCGGGGGGAGCTTTGCGTGGTTTTGGAGGCGGTATTGTCGACACATGACCTTTATGTGCTCAGCGGGGTTATCGAGATGATCATGGTGGATTTAATTTTACTCAGGAGCGGATTGTGTGAGGAGTATGTTTCAATGAGAAGTCTGCAATGGGTACAGCAAGTACTTTTTCTAGGAAATGCACCTTACTCCACGAAATTCTGATGGCAGTGCCGTCCGACAGCTCGTGAGTAGTTGGAACGGCTGGAAGCGTAAAGCCTCTGGGGATTTTCCCTCTGAAATGGGAGAGGTGACCTCCGCCATCTGCAAGTCGTGGAAACCCGTCGACACAGCAGAAACAGCCATCGCTGCTGTCTTGGCGAATCTGGTATCTCCGGTATGTCGGCAGGCTGGCAGCAGCACTCTCCCTCGGCACCGCGTTAAAGTGTAACAACGTCGACGGCGCGATCTGGATGCGAAGCTGAATTAGATTTTATGCGGGTTCGTCTTGCGGAAGCTGGCGAGCAGGGTTGAACTTTTTTCGGCGCGTCCATTGTACTACAGGGCCGGAGGGTAAATCACTGGAGACTTGTCGTGAAACCACGAGGTATATTTGCGCCGTCGTACGTATAAGTGCGCGTCCGGGCGCGTCATGCGGAGGCGAGTTTTTCGTCTTGTATCGTCGGGCGCCTCGCGGCGGCTCCGTCTGCTACGCTTCTACTGACGACGACCGAGGGGATCAAATGCAGTGCAGAAGTCGACGTGGTCGCTGAGAGACCCGTATCTGGGACCCAGTGGGTACTAAAGAAATGGAGATAAAGTCAGGATTGAGAGAACGACTTTATGTCGGTGTTTCCTGCGCGCACTCCAACTTCTCCGAACAGTTAACATGTTTACGAAATATGGCATGAATGTCTATGAAGCTAAATACCATATACTTTTGCTTACAACGCAGCTATCAAGTGGCGGGCTATAACAATAGAGAACCATGTACGTGAGATTAGTGCTCTACGTATTCTGTGACATCAGAATTTCTCTTGCTCACTGTTTTGCAATGCGGATGCAAGCCTTTCTGAGGATGATGCTCCACGCTCGCTACAGCCGCCGTGTCCTAGTCCGCTCGTAGGGTGAGTCGGAGTGTCGTTTTCAGTCCCAGTCTGATGAACAGCGCACGCCGCTTTTGAGGCGTCGACTTGGCTGCTTTACTCTTCTGCGTGTGCGTCTTAGGCCTCTGCGCTTCCACCTTTGGGTCCTGTCACGCTTGTTGTTGCGCCAAGCTGGAGATTGTTTAATTTATTTTCGCAATTTTAGCGCGATAATCGTTTCCCTACTGTCTGCCAAGTAAGGCTGCTGGGCCAGTTTTTGCGCGGGGCTGCTTTTTCTACGTCCGTCGTGCCAGGAGGCCATCATGGTTACCTAAGCTAACTATAGTTGCATCACGTCAATTTCTGGCGGCCCGTGTTTATTATTTACGTGAAGTGATTCGGAAATAAATTGTATAAGGATGTTTGCGGTGCTGTGTTTTTATGTTCACTTTGTTACAGAGCTCTGTGCCAGTGCAGGTCCCAGGAAAGAACATCTTGAAAGCTGAGTTAAGAGGAATGCTAGTGTCAACGCCGGGGTTAGGGCCTTTTCGCTTCAAGTTGCATACGAAAACTTTTGCCGGTTACGACAGGGATAGAGGACAGAGGCATGTTCGTTCCGTGCAATGTGTTAATTGCTTTCTTTATTAAAAACGGACAGGCGATTTAACATGTCTTTTTGAAGTGTTGGCATCTTTTTTTTTTTTTTTTTTTTTTTGGACGTCTTGCAACGTGCAACCTTGAAGAAAGGCTTGCCACTAGACGCCCGTTGGGATTACGGTACCTGGCTTTTAAGGAAAGAAGGTATGTTGCTGGGCTTGCGCACAGCGTACATGGGGGACTCGGAGTTGGCTGTGCGTCATGCCGAGCAGCGAGCGTGCAGTATTTTCGGCAGTATTTTCGGAGGAGTGTTATTTTCTTACTTGGAGCGCATAAGGCCCAGCAGGTTGTGCCTGAGTTGTTGTCAGCGTGCCGAATCGCTCTGACAATTAGCAGAATTTTAACTAGTCAGAGGCTGGAGGCAATTTTATAAATGCCTTTTACTTTATTTTGTACGGGTTTGTTTTGTGTTTCTGTCTTGTCAGAAACCAGCAATAAAAAAAAATAAATGTGCGTGGCTCAGTTGACAATCTACGTGGCTGCCACGCGGAAGACGAGGTTCGAACGGCGCTCGTCCCGGATTTCTACTCCTCTAATTCTGTACTCTTCTGAAACGTTCCAGCCCATTCTCGACTTTTATCTAGTGTTCTCGGCTTGGAACATTCTTGAGCTGCACCGCATCGGCCATATAAAAGGAGTGGAACCGCGCCTCTTCAGAACAGTGTCCCCTCCGTCCGCATGACGCAGGCTGCTGATACCTTCTGTTTTAGTTTGTAGGCATGAGTTCGCATCCTGAAGCGTTTATTTTTGGTTTCACAATGACCCCCTTGTTCTAATTCGTGACAATATGGTCTAAATAGAATGTGCTCTTTCAATAAAGTTTCGAAGTTCTGCTTCTTTGGAAGGTGTCTTGAATCTTGTGTCCTTAGGTGCTATTTGATTTGCGATGAGCCCTTGTGGTAACTGAAATAATTGCGAAATAAGGAGGTTTATCCCACTCGCTACTCTATCTGTTGGATTCTGTGCTAAGTCGTGACGTCGTACGCCCGCTGCGCTATTCGTTGGTGCGTTGTGATCTGTCCCATAACGTTGTAAATCCACGCGGGCAACTACAGTTTGTTGTCTGGGAACCAGCTTATGAGCTTCGCTCATACGCTACATATATAAAATAAAAAAACATCTATATTAATGGTTGTGCAGCATATGGCGATCACCTATGAAAGCAAAGCATGCCGTTTCCATTTCGAAATAAGTTATAGGCTATATTTTGTCAAATTTGTGAAGCAGGTGCAAAATGTTTTATCTCCTAGCGAACGAAAGCCCGATTGGCTAGGTGTGTGCAAAGGGCTCTGGATTTTGTGTGCGTTTTAATGTGCTCTGGAAAAGTCGGCGGCGTATTTTTAACCTGAATTGACACGTGCTGTTTGTGACTGCAATTGAAAGCATCATTTTATGGCACCGAGCAAAGGCGTCGTTCTGGTGATCACATGGTCCGGGGTTTGATTCCCAGCGAGCAAATCTCACGTAGCACTGTTAATTATACCACTTACTTATGACAACATTTGATTAATTTTGGCTAAGAATGTCTTTCCTTCAATTTCTTATGTATTCGCTGCTATAAGATGTGTATGCTTTATGCTGTCTTGGCCTTCGTGAAACACATTTTTGCAACTTTTGTGACGTTTTTCGCGTGGAATCTAGCTCTTAAACACATTCTGTGTTAATTTGGAAGAATAAACCTCAGTCCTCACGGCAAATATTTCGATGGAGGACGTGGTGATGTCCTAAAAGTATTTGGTGAATAGGCACTCAGAGAACCCAATCTAGCAATTATTTAACACGTAACAGTTTGCCTTCAGTCCTTCTCCGCTTTTATTACATAAGGTGCGGATTCAGAGCCATTACGTAAAGAGCTAGATGCACGGTATCCGAAGCAAAACAAATAAAACCGACTAAGAGGTAGTCCAGAGTACTTGCAAAATGTTTATTTTTTGCTTGTTATAAAACTAACATTTACACCTGCGGCCGTAAGACAGGAATAAGGAAGTAAAATATCTAGCAGGAAAGCAATCTGTGGAGAAAGAAAGAAGCTGGATGTTTGGTCCAGCTTCGCTCATTCGCTAGATTATTGTCTTTTAAAATAAATATATATTGAGTGATTCCAAACGCTTTACAACTCCGTCCGTTTCCTCTTTCGTACCACCAGATTCGTTTGGCTATCCGCTATCTCAAATTAATATTTTAAGGGGTGAGAGAGGTGGATTGAGAAGGATTAGGAAAGAAAACAGTTATATAATTGAAGCTCGAGGACGTCAATAATTTTTTAGGAACTTTGGAAAAAGCTTAGGATATGATAAGTAGACAAACGAAAGTATTATATTGCGTGAACTTGTCCACATAATTATTTCATAAATTCAACTTTCATTTGAGGTCGTACATGTTTGGATTGAGAAAGCGAATTACTGTAATATTATTTTTGTGCGTCTTGATCAAAAATAATTTCAAGTCTTTCTCTTAGAAATAAATTGCTCAGTTTATTAGTTTATAATAAAAAAAGACTGAATAATTAATATTCGATCGATTTTACAGGAAACAAAATTGCGCAGTTTTATGCCGCCGTAAGAAAATGACAGGTAATCTGTCACGTGTTCGTCCAACGATTTGAAAATTTTCTACATGTTCCGCCATGTAAGAAACGAAAGGTGAAAATATTTATAAATTATAGCAGGCATATTGTCTGCTTGTATAATGTACGTATTCATTAATTTTGTTACTATTGGTTTAAAAAGGACCTGGTATGAAAGATATGAAAGAAGCGTTTACTTTTTAACGTTTTAACTTGTTTAGTTTTACAAGCATGTTCGAAAAACATGGCATTTCAAATTCAGAATATAGACGAACACACACACGCGCCTGGTCCGGGTGGAACGAAACAAGTAACTTCGTCTGCCTCTTTAGTCTCTCATATATATACAACTTAATGGTAGCGACACCTTACCACAACAAGTAGCTCCAAAGAGACTGAGCTTGTAGTGAGGTTGCGCATTGGGATTTGTTCATCCACGAGCGATCTCTCTGAGAAAGGGGGATGTTGTGGTAGGTGTCGCTACCATTAC
>JAZHYW010006775.1:0-78263 GCA_037355805.1 Ixodes ricinus
GGGCTGCGCTCTCAGGGGGAGACAAGTTCACGAAGCTGGATTTGCGGGATGCATATCAGCAAGTTCCCCTGGACCAAGAGTGTCGTAAGTTCGTGACAATCAACACCCACATGGGTCTTTTCCAGTACACAAGGCTCCCGTTCGGAGTATCTTCGGCCCCAGCCATATTCCAGCGCGAAATGGAGAATCTTTTCCGAGGCTTACCAAGCGTAGCCGTTTACTTTGACGACATCATTGTCACGGGTGTTGATGATCAGGACCACTTGAAGAACCTCAAGAGCGTTCTCCAGCGACTTCAGGATGCCGATCTCAAGGTGAAGCTGGAGAAATGCGAGTTCTTTGCACCTGAAGTGGAGTACCTGGGCCACGTCATTAACAACCACGGACTGGCTCCAAACCCAAAGAAGGTGGATGCCATCGTCAACGCCCCTGCTCCTCGTAACGCGAAGGAACTTCAAAGTTACCTTGGCCTGATTAACTTTTACAGACGTTTCTTGCCAAATCTTTCATCGACGCTTCGTCCCCTGCACCTGCTGCTCATGGAGGGCAAGAGGTGGACGTGGCAGAAGGAGCAAGAGCAAGCCTTTTGTGAAAGTAAAAGGCTCTTGACAAGAGCACCTGTTCTGGTGCATTATGACTCCAAAAAAGAGCTTCTACTCAGCTGCGACGCTTCACCGTACGGTGTTGGTGCTGTGCTGGCGCACATCGAGAGTGATGGAGAGAGAGCGACCAGTGGCATTTGCGTCACGGCGTTTACTTCCGGCTGAACAAAATTACAGTCAAGTTGACAGAGAAGCTCTTGCTTTGGTTTTCGGCGTAAGCAAGTTTCACCAATACCTGTGGGGAAGACCATTCACTGCGGTGACCGACCACAAGCCTTTACTCGGACTGCTGAACTCCGATCGAGGCGTGCCAAGCCAAGCCTCTCCCCGAGTTACAAGGTGGGCTTTGACCCTTTCATGTTACCAGTTTAAACTCATCTACAGACCTGGAAGGCTGTTGGGGAACGCCGACGGTCTCAGCAGACTGCCTCTTCCGACGAACAGCGCCCCCGATAGCACGCCAGCCGACGTGTTCATGCTGGAGCAGTCCTACCCTGATGTATTATCTCCAGCTGCAGTCGCTCGAATGACAAGGAGAGATCCTCTGCTCTCGCAGGTTGTGCAGGCTGTGCTCACTGGAACACCTTTTCCTGCCGGTGGAGACTGGGGTCCTTTCTCTGCCAGGTACAACGAGCTCAGCCTACACGAAGGTTGCCTGTTGTGGGGATCTCGTGTAGTAGTGCCTACGCTCCTACAGCCCCAAGTGCTTCAACTTCTTCATGCTGGGCACCCTGGAGTAGAAAAAACCAAGATGATTGCCAGATGCCATGTCTGGTGGCCTGGCATCGATAATGCTATCGCAAATCAAGTGAGAGACTGCAATGTCTGTCAAGCTTATCACAAGTCTCCACGTGGCGTACCCATCACGCCTTGGCCTTTTCCTGAGAAGCCATGGTCCAGGCTCCATGTCGACTTTGGGGGCCCATTCATGGGCCACTACTTCCTAGTTATGGTAGACGCTTTTTCCAAGTGGGTGGAAGTGCATCCTGTTCCATCACCCTCAGCAGAGGCCACGATATCGGTGTTCAGGACCGTTTTCGCGCAACATGGTCTGCCCGACCTCATTGTTTCTGATAATGGGCCAGCATTTATCAGCAGCCAGTATGCTGAATTCTTGCAGCGGAATGGCATTCGTCGCATGCTGGTACCACCATACCACCCCGCTTCTAATGGAGCAGCAGAAAGAGTAGTTCAAACTATAAAGGACAAACTCAAGAAGAGTGCGCCTGGTGAATTCAAAACTCAGGTAGCAAGATTACTATTTCACTATCGCACGACGCCGCATGAAGTAACGGGTCGCGCGCCATGCGAGTTGCTCATGGGCAGGAAAATCAAAACGCCATTAGACGTCATGCACCCCAACCTTCGGACCACCGTCCAACTGAAACAACTGAAGCAGAAGTTGCACGCTGACCAAGGTTGCCGTCGTGGTCCACCGCTTGATTCTGGTACGCCGGTGTTTGCAAGGAATTTCAGACCCGGACCGCCTTGGGTGCCTGCTTCAGTTTCGGGCCCAGTGAGTGCATCCTCAGCCGAGATTACCCTGGAAGATGGAACGTCCTGGCATAGACATGGAGATCACCTTCGTCTGAACCCCATGCATCCTTCACCCCAGCCAGGGGTCGTCCCTCAACAGCATTCCGAGCTGCCGCCACCGATGGAAAATACCGCACCAAGTGAAGCCGAACCTGAGCAGCAGCCGACACCATCAGGGGAAACATGCCCATCACCAACCCCTGCCCTGGTCGAGGAGAGTCCCGCTATTTTAAGGAGGAGCTCAAGAATCAAGCGACCTGTTCGGCGGTACTCTCCAGGACCATGAAAAAATAAAACTTCACTTAGGGGGGAGGAGTGTTAACCGCCTACTAGCGCCACCTGCACCGCCTTCTAAACTGGTGTAGAAAGGACGGCAATGGATTCTTTGTGGGATATTAAAGACCAGTGTGTTGTGAGCTGTCATCCAGTTCGGATGTCTTTTCTTCGCGCTCCGCACTCATAACACACACATCTCAATGCGGCGTTCCCAGAGAGAGCTGCGTGTGGCATCCGACCAAGTTATCTCCGCCACAGAAGGAGCTCGACTGAAGCTGAGCTTTGATGAACGGCAATGCCGACAACATTTCACATATCTGCCGGGTCTCGCCTGCCCTATTCCTCTCGGTCGAGATTTCATCTCCAGGAAAAGAATAGTCCAAGAATGGTCAGCAGAAGAATATCGATATGGCTCACAGTCTGCTGCCTTCAAGTTTGCAGTCAGACCAAGGCCTACGGCAGCTGGTCCTCTATAGAGTACGATATGTGAGGAACTCCCTCGTTGGGGTATCTGCACGTGGTAATGAGGTCATTTTCTGGCACCCACGCGGACCGTTCACGTGAGCGAAGACATATGGGAGAATTTCTCACATATGTTTATGGAAACACCTGGGAAGACTAACATCCTTGAACACCGAATTGATACTGGAAACACTCCGCCTATCCGATTCAATGCGCGGCCCCTTAGTGCTCATAAACGCACACTCTTGGACGGAGCACTGGATGCGAGTATCCGGACTGGAGCCATCCGTCCTCAAAAAGTCCATGGGCTTTTCCGGTTCTGTTAGCACCTAAGAAGGATGGAACGGCACGCCTCTGCGTAGTTTACCGTCCTCTGAATGCGGTCACAAAGACGAAGCGAGATGCATACCCCTTTCCATCAATCTCGTCTGTTTTATGTATACACTGGAGTCTGTGCGGTTATTCACAACCCTCGACTGTAGTAGTGGATTTTTGCGAATTCCCGTAGCAAGAAATGACGTTACTAATACAGCATTTGTTTGCACCAGGAGCGGTTTGCTCATCTTGCGGCCGCGGCGCGGCAGCGGCAAGAGGGATTTTATGTCACTTGACCAGCTCCATGGGGACAAGGAAGTACCTAGCGTCCCAGCCTAATGGCAGAGAAATCCGTGCCGCTTCGAGTACAAAAGTCTAATTTCGTTCGCAGAAACTGGTTGCCGATGCTTTTAACTGGAGTCTAATTAACCGCCCCTTTATACTTCAGGAGCGGCAGGTAAAGTTATGGCCAGGAAAGGTAAATATTAGCCAAAATAAAGGAAAAATTAAGCGAGATTAAAGCGAGCTTCCAGAGGCTCATGGATACAGTCTTGGGTGATGCAAAGTTTAACTATGCAATGGCCTACATGGACGACGTAGTAGTGTTTTCTAATACTATTGAGGACCACCTTTACCATTTTCAGGTCGTCCTGAAGCGCAAGGTCGGATGAACCTGGCCTCACAATTAACCCGTCGAAAGTGGAACTTGCTTCAGCCAAAGTGGAGCTTCTTGGCTTCGTGGTTGACCAAGGGTCACTCCAGCCGCAAGAAGGAAAGCTCAGAGCAATTATAAAGTTTCCCGAGCCACGAGACAAAAAAAAAAAGAAGATTTACATCGGTATTTTAACATGGTGGGATTCTACTGGGAGTTTATTGTCAACTGCGCTGATTTGGCCCGTCCCCTTCACCAACTATTACGTTGTGAGGTTTAATGGACCTGGACTTCCACTAAGGAAGAAGTGGATAAAGCGCTCGCAAAGGCCATTGCTGATACTGCATCTCTGAGACTTCCTAATCTCAATGCTCCATTCGTCCTCCAAAGGGATGCCAGTGATTACAGTATAGGAGGAGTACCACTCTAGGAACATAACGCAGCGTTCCGGCCCGTTGCATTCGCGAGTCATACTCTTACCGCGGCCGAATGTAACTATACGGTAACCGAAAACGAATATCTAGCTATAATATTTGCTTTTAGAGAGTCCGACATGTACCTGGATCGGGCGACCTTTACCATTCAGACTGACCATCAAGCATTAACTTGGCTGAAAATCTTTAAACACCCGGCTGGGCGCCTCGCTCGCTGGGCTCTGGCTTTACAGAAATATGATTTTTCAATTGAATACAAACCAGGAAAGTTCAATGTCGCAGCAGATGTTCTGTCACGAGCAACCCCCCCCCCCCCACCTACCCCCGAAAGGCTGATGACGCAGCGGAACTGGTCGCTGTCACCGACACTGCACTCTCCTGGGGTCTTTCTGTGAGCCGGGACGAGCTGCGAGGAGCCCAGCAAAAAGACGAGATGTACCAAAAAATAGCTCGGTGTTTCAATCAGCCCAATCAAACCGATGGAAACGGGACGGATGGGTCGGTAGACGCTTATGTGCACAGCGAGGATGGACTCCTCCTTCGCTACATACCGCTGGCAGACGAAGCCGACCGCGCACTACGTCCCGTTTTCGTGTAGTTGTTAAGACAGTCTTTCCTCCGATATCTTCATGACAGTGCGCTAGCGGGCCACAGTGACGGTCAGAAAACTTACCGGAAACTGTGTCGCGTCGCCACTCGGCCGAGGATGCGCCAGGATGTTCTCCGCTACACACGCAGTTGTCTACGTTGCCAACAAGCCAAGCCCAGGGGAGGTAAACCCCTTGGTTTGATGCAGTCAGTGGAAAGTCGTTTTCCCTTGGAGATTGTTGCATGTGACATAATGGGTCCCTTTCCACGCAGCCGCAAAGGAAACAGGTATCTCCTGGTAGTCATCGACCACTTCTCAAAGTGGGTGGAGCTTCTCCCTCTCCGCCAACTGAGTTCCAGGGCGATTTGGGACATATTGAGGGATACCTTCACCCGCTTCGTGTCCCGTTCAAAATTGATTTCCGACAACGCATCCTACTTCACAAGCAAGGTTTCTGAGGACTGTTGCACAACACTGGGCATCCAGCACAAGTGCACCACTCCTTACCACCGCCAACATAGCTGAGAGGGTCAACCGGAACCTCAAAGCAATGCTAGTTGTATACACCGAGAGACACAAAGACTGGGACAATTACATCTCGGAAATGGCTTTTGCGACTCGCACTACGGAGAGCCATACGACAGGGCTCACACCTTCCCAAATAAACTTCGGACGCGATCTCCGATTTCCTCTCGAGAACAGCTTTTCTGACGACAATAGTGGACCCAACACCTCGTACGCGAGATTCGCTTAACGCCTTTGTAATAGAGTCGCCTACGCTGTGCGAGTGGCTCGACAAAATATTGAGTTTGCGAGATCGATCAGAGGAACCAAGGCAGGAGACCCCTAGAATTTTCAGTAGGAAACTGCGTTCTCCGGCGCGTACACCCGCTTAGTAATGCAGCGAGGGGCTTTACGGCATCACTAGCTCCCCGTTGGAAAGGTCCCTTGGAAGTTGTTTCACGGGTATCAAATTTGTTGTATAGGTTACAACATGTCGAAGACGGGCCGCTAACTGGGCCCGTTAACATTTGTGATCTGAAGCCGTATGTTTCTAGAGATGTCACCCTTTAGGGATGCCTTAACGAACTTACTCCCCTGCCAATTGTCGCCACATTAAGGATTGCTGCTGATCGTTATTTTCTTTCCAGGCATGCCACCTCGACCCAGCAACTCCCATTCATTTAGGCGATCTCAGAGCCGCTCCCGATCCTCCTTACGCCCCCAATTCAACCTACGGGGGCCGGATGGCCTGGAGCGCACCAACCTCAAGTGCCATCAAGGGTCTGTACGCAGTGGACGTCCCCCATCCCTTCCGGCGACAGACACTGACGGAGCGCTGTGCTGCAGACCTGCCCGCCGCCTACGACGATGAAGAATACGTCGACATCTGTGAACTTTGCCGCGTCCCACTAATTTCATGCGAACAACATCATCAAGGAGCACTTCACCACGAACAAGAAAACCGCCAGCGGGCGCTGGTGCTGGTTGGATCCCGGCCCTCACACCTGCCGACATCGAGGCCGCCCTCATTATTGTCGGCCGGGCCTGCCCCGAACGCCTGCGCCCAACACTAACTTCACCACAGAACTGGCTAACGTCAGACTTAGCGACAACGAGATATAACCACCCCATTAAACTTCACACCCTCACAAGCAAAAAGAAGCCGCAAACGGTTCCGCCACGTCCACGTAGAAGCCATCAAATTCCCTAGCGACGATACACCGTTCTAAAGACGACGGGCGGCCACCGCCCATCGCCAAGGCCTCACCGACCGCCCCCACCGGCGAGTGGTGACCAAGGAATCACGTCTGTCGTAGCCACCCTAGCATCACTTGCAGAGGCCACTGCTCCCAATGCAACCTTAACGTCGACGTAGGCTGTGCAGTGCCTGGAGACACACGGCGTCACTATGCTCCCTTCCAACAACTCCACAATCGCGTCGTCTGCTCTGGGAGGTGACCAATGAAAACCACCTGCAAAAAAAACTACCTTCCTTCTCTCCCCCCCCCCCCCCTTAGAGGGGAATGATCGTGGGGATTTATTGAACAGAAAAGCATTAATATGGCTTGTGAGGCGGGTGAAGCTAGCTCGGCCTCATCACGAGAGCTGGTTAGAACGGTGTGGACACCAGCGAAACGGTTGTCAGTTCTTGAGTCTCCACAAAGAGCAACTAAGACATTTCCACGGTACATTTAGGTGAATAACTCTATTTGAAAACAGCCTCACTGTTTCTTCCGGGTTAGCTTTATAGTTTGATGTTTTCTCATTATATCACAAACTCAGGTGCAAAAAACTTACCTAAGTCCGATTGTTCTTTTAGATGAAATAACGGTGGGAGAGTTCTTCCTTTCACTCTCTCTCACCACCTTATTTCGAATTGTTAGCTCAACCTTCTGCAGATGTGCATACAGTGGCCATACTTTTTTCATGATGTTAGTTGGATGTTCCACAGAAAATCTTTCAATGGGATTGACTAGGGCTACAGTGAGTCTGCTCCAATACTTGTACTAAGCTAGGATAAAAGCAATATCAATATCAGAATAAACACAAAGTATATTCTTAGCCTTAGCGTCTGGTTCAGTCGATCAGGAAGCAGTACCCTGCTTGCAAGGCACACATGGCATCATCTCGTTGTGAACGATTTGCAGTTCTGGTAAAAAAAAAAACGAAAGAAGATAAGACCGCCTACAGTTAGTAATATGAATGGAATGATCCCAAATACTGCTGCTGAATGCATTTTGCTCAGAATGTCGTGTGCCAAGGTTGTTACAAACTTTGTTTATGCCCTAATTCACTGAGGTTAACGGAGCAGTTCACTCATTCCACTGGGCCTTTGTAAACAGTAGATATAATTCTGGAAGCCTATATCTTTGTGGCTATAAAAACTTTCCAACTTCTATAGACCCAAGAAGAGCTTCTGTCAAAAACATGTGCCAAATTTGAGGGGCCAAGCGATCTGAAATATTCTCGAATTTAACAAATGGAATTTCAATTTGAAATTAGGTTCATTGCCTTACCTGTCTTCCTTTATCTATTCAATTGTCTTCTGCACCTTGACTCGCAATTTTATAATAGGCAGCAATTCCTCAACTATTCTCTCTGTCATGTTTGGAACGATCTTTGCATCAACCATTTCATCTGTGAAAAAAACATAAAACATTGTATATATAACGTATACCACATTCCATAAACATGTAGATTGTAAGAGGGTGAAGAAAAGGATGGGGCAGTAGTGTGCACCGAGATCGCAGGTCAGGCTACATCAGTGACCTGGCCGCCAGTAAACCATTCAGTATGCCATCATCATAACATATTTATCCACGCACCAAGAGACAAAATGAGGATATACAAGGAAGCTTGTAATAATCATAATAAAATAAAAGGTCTGGATTGTCCCGATAAATCCCCAGAAGCAGCAGCAGTGTCCAAAATGTTTCGGGGCACTCGTCAATCGGGATCTTCCGTCCCGAAACTCTTCTGGTCACTATTGCTCTGCTCCTGGGGATCGGGCATTCCACAGCTTCTTGGTATTATCCGTACATCATTGGAATCACGAAAACATTGTGTTACTGGAGTCATACTGACAGTGAAAAAATGATCAATCTACCCAATGACCTTTGGCTCGATACAATGATAGGGAGCTCACTTCCTGTTGTATGACTCACAGTTTTTATAAGTCCCTAAAAATTGGTCTTTTCACAAAAATACGTTGGTATATAGGTCGCAAATATATAGTTTTATGGATGAAGCGGCAAAACTGATTGATAAACCCGTATATGTGTATTGTGTTCGCAATATATGCACAAGAGTGCGCCAGTTTCGACATTCATTCACGTCAAGGAATCGAACGAGAAATATAACCGCCGTGGCTAAATTGCACTGTTAAAATTTCACACTTGAAAAAAAAAAATCTGAATAAGTTATTTCGTTTTGTAAAATGATCTGACGGAAATTTAGGGAGAAAAAACCGCGACTTATACACTGGAAAATGCGTTACTTATAAGTAGGGGTTCGAAGCTTTTCGGTTTAAACCGATAAAAACCGATAAAAGTACGTCGAATCCATTTTCTGAAATTTGGTGTTAACCGAAAAAGGCCACTTTGACCTTCCAGTCGTACCGCAGAGCCGTGGCGAAAAATGGAACGACAGTGTCTCTCGAAACGTGTCCGAATGTATGGGATACACGGATGCCATCACGACGTTCTGGTTTAATGTGCGCATCATCGATCGGAACGTGAAGTTCGAAATGCCCCATGACTTCGCCATGTACGAGCGTGTTTTCAAACTGGTTGTAAGGGAGACTGACTTGATGCAAGCTCTGCAGCCATAGTTTAGTGAGTACACGAAATATGTTGTGCTTCGAAAACATCGGACCGTGTCTCTTTTGGCGGTCAGATTTGGTTGATTGGCCGATTTTGGCTCAGGCAGCACTTCACCTCGTCAGCCTGCCAGTGTCCAGTGTTATTTTCGGAAGCCATGTGGTCGTATTAACAGCAAAGAAAGAGTGCGGGTCTACGAGAACCTGGGAGAGTGAGCGGCATGGAATGAAACGCGAGCAGTAGGGGCATGGTTCGCCAGACGCTGCACCACCTGAACCAAATGGGCAGCTGCAAGAAGATGGCTCCTCCTTCGATGTGTTGAGACTCTTGCTCAGTGCAGCCAAACCTTCGGTGTTGCGTCTCTAGGTGACTCAGCGTGGGTGGAAAACCATGCGTCGCCTTGTTCGCGTTTCATTCCGTGCCGACTGTACATGTGTTTACTGTAATAAGATCACGTAATCCTGATGTAAAGAAGGTGAAGTTCCATGTTGTTTGGGCATAGGCTTCATATCTGACTTGTCCGTAACTTCTGTGTTTTTTTCTTGTTTCTTTTACAGTTGCACACATTTTTCAAAAGTGTTCATTTCTTCTTCAATGCATCTGTGCCGTTATTCTTTAAGTGATCACAAATATCAGAGCTACAAGGATCATCTGATCCGGTGTCCGTTGGTGTTTATTTCATATTCACCGAAAAAATACGGTAAACTTTTTGTAGGGCATAAATTACACCGAAAAAAAAAGAACACGAAAATTCAATTTTTAAGTAAACACCGAAAAAAGTACGCCGAATTTTGAAAAAGTAAAAACCGAAAATGCGGAACCCTACTTATATGAAAATATTTAAAATTAAAGTTCTTTGTTTTTTTTTCTAAAAAATACAGAACTGATCTTAAATTTAAGTTAATAACAGAGAACATGTTTTCTTGGATACGGGAGCACAGAGTTGTGACACTACCCGAATTATCCACAAACATAACTAAAGTCCTTGTCACTGTGAGCTATCTTCACGTGCTTTCTGAGATGACTAACTATGAGGTAGCAACGAAAACACTGCGTTCGCTCATCCTGGGATCACACAGGACCATGACTAGTCTCCTCAAAGGCCGAAAAATCCGGTTGTTCTTTCGCGCCACGAAACACGTGCAAATTTCCGCATTGCGCGAGTACGTCTCTGTTAAAACTCCACTTGCGCATAGAGGGTAGGATAGCGCCGGTGCATTCAAATCAAAACTAGCTTCGCTTGCCGCTTTGCGCTATGGGAAGCCGCGGCCTCCGATCCGCAGAGCCGCCGATACGTACACTACCCTAGGCAGCTAAAGCCAACCTGACACAACCAATACCAGAAGAGCGATAGGAGGGCTATTTTACTCGCCTTCAGGCTTGTAATCTCAGGGAAAAACCTCGAAGGTTGTCTTTTGTCAGCCAGTCTTACAAGCTTCCAGCATCAAGCGATCAAGCTCCAACGGTTTGAACGCTCGAACCGCTGCCACTGCTTCCAGTTCGAACGTAACTTCTATCAAATCCTTCTCCGTTTCAAACTTTAAGTGCTTCAAATGCCTCAACTGCTTCAACTTAAAAGCGCTTCCCGATGATGTCATCCTTTTCGTTTGAGAACTATTAGATTCTTTAGCCGTAGTTATTATTTACAAATAAAACTTAATAGCAAAAAAAGTACATACCCATGTTTCTGACAATCATTCTTGGGTGAGTGGAGGGTCGTGTCTTGGGTCGAGTCAAGTCGAGTAGCCGGAGTGTGAGTGGTGTCCGCTGTCACGTGGTCACATCTCACGAACGTCACGAAACTCCCGAGCTCGCGAATGCCCTGTGGCTCCGTTCGCTACTCTCTCGGTGGCTCGGTTGTTCCGAGCAACCGAGAGATAAGGCTATTATGAAGAACCTTTTCTAACGAAAGAGTACTTCATCTCCTCGGTGCCTTTCTCGTGCACCAGGGGGCGAAACCGTACTTCGCTAGCTGAAAGATTTCTTGGGCATCGAAGAACCTTTCAAGAACCGATTTTTTTTTTAATCGCAGAGTAGAGAAAGATTGCTGTCAGAGTTGACACTAATGATTCCGCGTGATTGGCAGGCTCCTATAAGCTTACCGGGAACGACGAATCACTCGGGGGCGGAAAAGCAGCAAGGACCATGGGAGCCAACGCCGGTGTCTTTAGTCACGCTGTCACATTGAGCGGTGTCATTATTTCTTAGTGTGTCAAGAAATACCCCAGTATCACTTCGTGTATTTCTTTTACTTGTTTAACCTTTTTATGGGATCAATTTCAGAAAACGGGAATTTAGGAAATTCAACATACTAATTTTTTTAGTATAAGCGTGGCAAAGGGCTGATAATCTGGGAATTTCTTTGAGTTTTGAGACAGGTAGATTGAGTTGGAAATCTAAAAACCAGATAGAAACCCTCCTTATGTCTTCCTTTACACCAACCCTCACAATTGTATTCAACCAACCAGTCACAAACCTCCCAGCTCAAGCTGAAACGTTGACTTGCAATTGTGGTATCAAATCATTGAATAACAATAGAGTCGACGAAGAAAGTACATAATGAAATGTTACCTTTAATAGCATAAAGCAATTATGTTTACAACAGTGCGTTCTTCAGTCAACCGGTAATGATAGTCAAGTGCTACTAGAAAAGCAGTCGTACACATCTGAACGTCAGGCAAAGGAACGACCCACGTTGGAACAAGCATATTAGCTAATTTTGCAGAATCAACAACTGGAGCCTAAATAATGGTTCACACACTTACGTTTTACTGCGACCGACTGCGCTAAACCGGTTTTAAAACCGCTTGTGACTTTTTACGACCGGCTGCGCTGTTATGCAGTCAAACATGAGCAAAAGGCTTATGTTTGACTGCACAACAGCAGGCCACAAATGGCTTAAAACCGGCTTCTAAAAAGCTCGTTCACACACTTGCGACCGCGTGCCTTGAAACCTCCCTTAAAATCTCTTACGACGACGATGATGATGATGATGATGATGCGGCTTTTCCCTTTATACCGGGCGAGCTCGAAGAGTCTTCGTGCCCTAGCCAAAAAAAACTATAAGCTTCTGTTCTAAAGTTTCTTCCACCAGTGTTCCAGACGCGCTTTCGTCCTTTGCACGCACTGCATGGGAGAAATGTCAAGCCTGTCTTGTGGAGGGTCGTCTGCTCCACCCGTACGGAGGTTGTCTGAGTCCACCGTCGTTTTAAAACCCAGTGCACATGCTAGCATCGCCTCCGAGTGAAGCCGGCGATCTACTAGTGGGGTTGGCCGCAGGCACTCACAGTAGAGCACTAGGTGTTCAACTGTCTCAGGTTTTTCTCTGCAGGCGCGGCACATCGTGGAAACCACCTTGGGGTCAAACCGCTCCCGGTAGACCAAAGTTCGTAGAGCGCCCGCTCGAGCCTCGAACAGAAGGCGGCTGCCCAAGCTATTGTCATAGAGCAGGGTTTCAGCCGCGATCAGTTGCTTGCTTTTGCTGTACACCAGCAGCGTTGGCTTCGCTTGAGCGGCTTCAAACCACTGGAAAACCTCCCTCTCACGTACTCTGCTTCTCACTTTGGCCTCCAACCTCTCACCCGCCACTACCTCTAAGGGTTGGGCAAAGAAGCCATACTTCTTTTGGAGTTGATAGAGGCGTTTCTGCCACCTTGTTCGTGTCCCAGTCATGTTAGTGTGTACAAAAAGTTTTTTGGCCCATCGGTTTCGATCCATGTGGCGGAGTCGTGCATCATAGCTTATCTTGCTGGTGGCTTCCCTGGCTTCGAAGCTGGACCATCCTAGGTCTCCCTGGACAGCTTCGTTAGCCACATTTCCGTGGCAGCCTAGAGCCTGTCGTCCCACTGCTCGTTGTCGTCGCTCTAGAACTTCTCGTAATTCACCAGGGACGCACACCACAGCATTAGCGAAAGTCAAGCCCGGAACCATTACTGCCTTCCACACTTCCCGTGTAACTAGGAACCTATTGCAGCTCCAGAGACTTCTTTTTCGGAGGACGTTGGCCCCTCGCCCTGCTGACAGGCGAAGATGAGCGTGATGCTCTCGAAGGTATTCCGGCGTATTGGCTAGAATGATACCCAGATATTTGTACGAGTCCTGATGTGGCACCACCTCGTCGCCCAACTTAAGTGTACAGCAAAGCGTGTCTTCGGCCCCTGAGAACTGCACAAGCGCAGATTTTTTTGCGTTGAAGCCTAGCTGTCGCAGTGCAGCCTCCGCAGTGCATATATCCAATAGCCGCTGCATATCTTCCGCTGTCTCAGCCATTAAAACGATGTCGTCGGCGAAGGTGAGCCCTGGAAGCACCCAGTTCACCTCCTCGCCATCCTCTAGGTGGGTTAAAGAGAAGCCCACTCTTGACTGAATCAGCCTCTCCTCCATCCCAGCCACGTAAAGCATGTAAAGGAGCGGGGAGAGTGGACACCCCTGTCGAAGTCCCCTAGTCACTATCACGTCTTCGGATTCTACCCCTTTCATTTCTGCCCTCACCTTATTGCCCTCATAAAGAGATTGGACGAGAGAAACACACTGTTGTGGCAGGTCAAGTTGTTCCAGACACTGAATGAGCAGTGAATGAGGGACACTGTCATATGCTTTGGCAATATCCAGAAAGCAGCACAGTAATTGTCTTTGCTCCTTTCTGGCTACCTCGATGCACTGAGTTATTGTGAACAGATTGTCCTCAAGTCTACGCCCTCGACGAAAGCCTCCCTGCAGCTCAGTAAGGTGCCCAGCCTCTTCTGCCCATGCAACCATCCTCTCCTTGAGCATGTATGCGAATACTCTGTATATCGTGCTCGTAACCGTCAGAGGCCTGTAGCTGCGTAGATGTTGGCGATCGTTCCCTTTTTTCGGGATCAAGACCACCTTGCCGAGCCTCCAGTCATCTGGTATAGATTCTGTTCCACAAAGGATGTCGTTCAGGATAGACGCGAGCTGTTGTCTGGAGTCCTTTTCCAACGCTTTGAGCACCGTTGCCGGGACACCATCTAGGCCTTGGGAGGTGTTCTTCTTAAGGTGGATTAGTGCACGCACTACACTCACTTCACCGATTTCCCACCTGCTGACATCGGAAGGGGACTCGGCTGTCCATTCGGCTTTTCTGGTAGTGGTCGTGCACTCGGGAGAAAACATCTCTTTCAGGTACGTCGTGAGGTGTGCGCCCAGGTCTTCTACTTCTTGTCCTGTGCACTCATCGAGGACGGGAGTCGATTGCTCTCGACCGTCCAGTGTACCCATGTAGCTCCAAAACTTCCTCGAAGCATCTTTTCCACTGGAGCGAATGTCAAGAACAGTACGTAGGTCCGCCGTCCTTATTTTTTCTTGGATGATCTGTTTGGCGTATTGCTTCCGCGTTTGGTAGAGCTTCCAGTTTTGTACGATTATGGGCTCATTCCCCATCCGAAGGGACTGGCGATGTTCTCTGTTTGCGGCTTGCCTAGCTTGAATGGCTGTCTTTACTTCAGTGTCCCACCAACGTTTCCTTCTTCTGCGTCCGTTGGGGCGCATTCTCGAATGTTGCTTGATAAGACGCTTAAGCACATTGACGTATCCTATGTAGCCTCCAGCATTACTTCTTTCGTTGCTCTTCTCAAAAAGTTCCGCCACCTTTGCTGCAGCATCCTCGGTAAGGTAGGGCCGCATGGAGCTTGGTGATACCTCCCTCGCCTTCTCCCATGTTGCCCTGCTGAATACCAGCTTCAGACGATTGTGGTCGCTACTAACGCTGTGCTCACCATCCTCGTCTATATGCACCTGCACAAGAAAACGACCAATGCCCTGTGACACCAGGCAATAATCTATACAAGTTTTACTGCCCCTAGCACACCAGGTATATTGTCCTTCGCACATTCCCCGGAGGTTCACCACTTCCAACTGCAACTCCTCCGCTAGCTTTTGTACCCGTCGTCCGTTGCCATCTTCCCACCCATCAAGCTCATGGATATGTCCGTTAAAATCACCCATGATGAGCACGTCCTTGTCTTGTCCAACCTCCCGCACATCCTTCGCAACACAGTCCATGAGACTTTCGTTCTCTTTGTCTCGTGCACTTCCTACAGAGAGATATACCACACATAGCGCTACTGGCATATGTACCAGCTCGCCTGTCAGCCAGATGTGGTCTTGACACTTTCTGGGATCCCTGTGCCAAGGGCCGCGCGGCGCCACAATGCTCCTACACCTCCTCCACGTCGCTGTCCCTCTTCACGATTGCACCCCTCCCAACACCAATCCTGGTGCACCGGCGGTTCTTCAAGGTCCCGGAGGTGTGTTTCAGTCACGCCAAAAATGGTAATGTCCTCAGTCTCAAGTGCGCTATACAATTCCTCCCATTTTTGTTCCCTCCTTGCTCCTTGGAGGTTTAAGAACCCCACCCTAACAGGTGTCTGTTCTTCACGCTTGCGTCGCCGTCGTCTGCGCCTCACTCTATAACCCCGGTCCGCCCTTTCTCCGTCTTCAACCACTTGGGATAGGGGTGGACCAATGCCCCCTACCACTGTTCCCTGTCCCTCAGCTGTTGACGCACTATCTCTGTCACCATTGCCTGCAGGGCAGTTGGGGTTAGCGTCGGTCCACAGACTTGCCTCGTATGTTGCGTTGGGGGCGCTTGTGGTATCATCGGCGTAATAATCCCCGGGAATCCACCAGCTTCTTGTCGCGGTATCCTCGGCGAACACACTGACACCAGTTGGTCCATCAGTCTGGGGTGCGAGAATCCTTCCGGAGGCGGAAGCCCCTCTCTGCCAAGAAGGTGAGCTCGGAGCGGCGCTGCGTACCCATGTGCCCGGGAACAGTCTGCTGAGCCGATGTCCTGCATCTGGTGTCTTGGTCGTTGAAGCGCTGGCAATGCGCCCGTTGTAGGGAGGAAGAGAGTGCCATCCGGCACCCTTTGTTCGTGTAATGGAACCGAAGGTGTCCACGACATCGGTGTGACTCCTTGATGTAACCATCTTTGATGGTGAGGCATTGTCTTCGACTGATCTTTCGTACTCATCCTGCCTCTCTGCGCCTCGCTGGTTTCCTGCTCTTTTCCTCGTTGTTCTCCCGTATCGGCGTACCAGCTTCCCCTTCGTCTGTCTAAAAAATGGCTCGCCACCTCCGCTATGCGATGGCTTACCAGACTAATAGCCCTATGGCCATAGAGCAGTCCGTCTTTCCGAAAGCCGTCGTTAGCAGCTACGTCCCTGCTGAGATCCACGAACTTGGCATGAATCTTTTTGCATAATACTTTTAGCTTGGCGTTTAGCAACATCACGCTCGCTTGCACTACCTTGCCTTTGCTGGTGACCTCTGGGACAGAGCAGATAGCCAGGGCTGCTTTACGCCTGCTCCACTTCCTGCTGATGATTTCCACAACATGGTCAGGTTGGTCTCCTCGCAGCACGTCATTCAGGCCTACATGCAAAATATACATGCGGGAGACTACCCGCGCCTGGCGTTCGTACCCGGCAATCATGTTGTGGGCATCCTCAGTTGTCGCCTTTCTGTTGAGCAACACCTCAACGCTTCGCTTATCGTCCATCTTTTCGCTAAAAGCTTTGGCAATTCTCTCCACATTGCTGTCCCCCACAAGCAGGACTTCTCTTTTAACTCCGCGAGGAGGTCTGTCCTTCACTTTTCCAGCATTTGACGTTCCCTGTGTCACCGGGCTGCTTTTACTGCGCGAGCATGAGTTGTCCTGCACTTCCTCTGATTCTCCTTGTTCCAAAGTTTGGACGTTTTCTGCACTTAGCTTGCAGGCAGTCTGACTGCAGTCATCCACTGTTTCTGAACGTGTCCTGTTCACTATGTCCTGCTGTTTTCCATCCTTCCTGAGCAACAGCAGGTCCTTGTACTGTGTCGAAACGTCAAGGCCCTCCTGATCCTCCTTTCTTCTATTGTCTCCGGCGTCATGTCCACTGTTCTTTTCACAATTTACTACAGTTGTAGTCAAACTGACCCCATCAAGAAGGCTGTCCAGTGTTGTCTTAAGCTCTTCCACGCGATGTTCTAGTTCTGCCACTCGGCCTTGAAGTTTTCGGATTGTGGTTGTTTCATTTGGTTCACCTTGAGGAGTTGCATCCTCTAACCTCTGGATAATCACGTTCACACTGTCTGCCAGCTCATCCATCCTTGTCCTGTGTGACTTGTCTATCTCATCTATGGCCTTGCATATTCTGCACACGAAATGAGCATCTTCAGCCTCTTCATGAGTTTCAAAGTCAGTCTCTGAAATGTAGGCCCACCGTCCGCACCTGCCACAGCCAATGGGGGATCCTCTTTCGTCGCACCTTTCCGCCCATTCAGTTGTGAAGCCTGCTTGGAGATCTCGTCATTCAGTCGACGCTGCGTCATCTTGACCATCGCCCGTTCTGATGTAGATGGAAGCGGTCCGTCCTGAATCCCAGGAGAGGTAGACATTGCCTCTAGGGGTGTTAAAAACGCTCCCTCACAGTCATTGAGCATGCTAGCACCAGCTTTGCCTTCGGTTGAAGTAGGTAGAAGCTCCACCGGCAGCACCGCTTCTGCGCTCAGCTCGCCGTCGCTCTCCCGTGATGTCTCCTCCCACTGCACAGCTGTTAGCAGATCGTTGGAGACTTCCGTGGCTGCTTGTAATCGCTCTAACAGCTCGCTTTTAGAACCAACCGTTGAAAGTCCTCTTGCTTTAAGCTCCTGTTTAAGATCTGCGACCTTCATCTTCATCGCCATCTACGAAAGGCTGCGTAAGATCGCACTCGCGCCATCTATCGGGTAACCGTGGAACACATTCAGTGTCTGCATATTTGCTTCATTTTTTCGCGCGTCGTTCTTTTTGTTTTTGCTTCAAAATTTTTTGTTATTGTTATAAAGGACAATTTTTTGTAGATAGTACGTACATCTGATCTCGCAAATAACGCAAAAACTTCGTTTTGGCGAAATGAGGTTCCAGGGTCACCTCATAGATGGCACTAGCGTCCAGGATGTTTAAAGCGCTGGAAGCCAAGCTGGTGCATGCTGGGACGCACTTGAGCCAAAAATGGCGGAGCTTCGCTGCCAATCTAGTTTGGCGCGTCGGCGCGGCGCCGGCATCTACGAAGAGACCGATAGGAGCGTGCTCGCAAACGGCGACGCGTCACCGGCGGCCACAGCAGACCAATAGGAGCGTGCGCGTCAGGGTGTGGGATGCGCCATAGCCCAAAAATGACGACGCATCGCCGGTATCCAATAGGAGCGTCCACGGCACGATCAAGCGACGGCAGTACTTTGATAAGGAAGTAGTATATCCAGCGCTTTAATTGTGTTCTCTTGCTCTAAGATATTTTAAGAGGTTTTAAGGTATAAGGCCCTAAGGAAACCCAAGTTTGTGAACGGGCCTAAAGTTACTCCAGTCGGAAGCAGTCGCACGTGTGTGAACCAAACCTAATACTTTATCACAAAGTTTGTTTTTCTTAGAGGTATGCAAAACCGCCATCCAATAACATGCTATTATGCATAGTAGGGCGATAATTAAACTGTTCGCTGGTGTACAAAGGTATTCATTGAAAGCAGAACAGCTGGAGCACGCGAAAGCCCCACAGGAACCACAACCGACAACAACAGCCACAATACGTCAGCTACTAAGGTTCCTGTCACACAGCAGTCAACTCGTAAGACTACATTGACGACCACAAAATAGGTTTTAATTTAATTTAAAAAAATACATTCAAAAGCGGCTTGGTTAACACACTTCTTTTGTTTACGGCAATTGTAAGGTAAAATATATTAGTTATAGCTTAACTTTTTAATAATATTCGTATAGAGAATGAACAATTGCACCCATGGGCCTCTTATTTATTTACTAATAGTAATGTTATGTATAGTGACTGATATTGTTACTTCGTGTTGTAAATGTTGTTATGAAGAAGTGAAAGTGTTATTTTTAGAAATTTGTTCTGTTGTAGTATTTTTTGTAAAAAAATAGATGGTGGCACACATTACCAAATTTGAAAATGTATTTTAATTGAAACAGTTTTTTAACTATCGTCCACTTCGTTCTTATATGAAGCATGATATGTAAAATAACCACGATCCTAACTTTAGAATTAGAGGAAATATTAGGAAACCCGAGGCCCTCTTTGCACGTTATTTACTTTATTGAATAATTTACTTATTACTACATTTGCTTGCTCTAGAATTCTTGGGTAACGAGAGTATATATTAGTACAGTTACTTTTGAGTATGCGTTATTTAATGCATTGTAATTAATTATAATAGTGTTCTAACCAATGAAGGCGACCGCCGTGGGGCTGCAGAATTGGGCAATTCATATCTTACTTTGCAGCATCTAGCAACATGGGAAGGGAGATTGGACATTTCCGAACAACACGCACGAAGCAATAAACATATGCGTTCTGAATGAGAACATAATAGTTGGTGGGCTCAGCACAACACGGAGAGCTTACTTCTGACTATTTTTTTTTATAATTGATGTATGTTTATGGTTCTTTACGCTGCCCGTTCTTTCTGCGTGCTTGGAAAGGCGCAACGCAAAGTTACGCTAAAGGACGACACTTCTTTGGCATCGAATTGGGTAAAACAAATGATGCCTGAAGACAAAAAAAAATTGCGCGACGGTTACACGACGTGTTGCGTTAAGTCCGCGACATCTGTGCTGCTTATGCGACGGTATGACGACGACGTATGATTGACATTGCGCCGACCGTGTGTCATACGAGGATCTGAATATTGAAATCACGTTGTGTTGATTTAGCATCGATATGCGTTTTCGATGAATAAATGATTTTAAGGTCGTGACCTGTTTTCCCGGCAAATTTAACGGGGAAACTGAATTGGTGCATAGCTCACGTCACGTAAATGATTCCGCTAAATTTAGCAGAGACTTGAACTTCTCTGAAGGTCCCGTGAAGTCAGGTCACGTGACATTAATTTTCCCGCCAAATTTAGCGAGGCAACTTTGCTTTTACGAACACGCCGTCGCGATACCGGGGAAACGGGCCACTTACAACTCCCGCTATAAAACTCTAGGAAAGCTCAAAATTGAAGAACACTTTGCAATATATAGAAAACCAGGCAACTTGTTGCTTCCTACTAAACAGCTGACCTTCGAGTGAAGATGAAATTGCAAAGGATGAGTTGACAACCTAAAAGACAAGAAAAAATTTAAAAATACTTTTTGTTTGAGCTTTTTGTTGCTAACATGCTAATTAGAAGTTATCGTTCACATCAAAGTTCCTACAGAAAAAAAAGTAATTGGCACATTTTTGTTTTGCCTGTATAGAAATGATCACCTAGACTTTCGATGCTTTTTTGATAGCAATAATTAATTTCAGTACCATGGTCCGTAAATCATTTTCAACGTAAAATTCACTTTTGGACTCGCACTATGGAGTTGCAGCGAAACACGAAAGCCTTTTGACAAAACCAGCTTACACCGCCATAAGGGACCCTTGACCTCAAGTAACCGTGATCTGAGCTTTAATCCTAAAGTAGGTATTCTTACGCACATTTATACAAATTACCGACGGGTACCCACGCGGCAAGTAGCCACCAAAACCACATCCCGTTGTGAAGAGTTTACAGAAGGGCGTCTTGGGGAAAATTACAGCGATTCAATCTGTTCGCCAACCTAGAACATTGTCTTCGTACTAAAAGACTCGATCATCAATGCACAAGCATGTTGGTAAAAAAATAGCAACTCTTACATACTGTAAATGACTAAATTTTCGCGAGGACCTCATTTTCGCAAACTTCGCGAATCGCCTACAAATGCGAAAAATACGTCCCGCGAACAATTCGTGCAATATGTAACGGTACGGAAGCTGCATCGATTCGCGAAAATTAGAACCCGCGAATAATTTTATATTTTCAGCTTTTGCCCGATTCGCGAAAATTGGAACCGCGAACATTAAGTCGTTTACAGTATTTTGGAAACGCTTTGTTTTGTGTTTAAGAGCCTCCTATAACCAGCTGTGTTGAAGAAAATGAAACCTGTATTTTTGTACTCGCATAACTAAGCTATGCGTCGCAGAAAGATGAAACTAGGTGTGATTGTGAGGCTAAAGGTTGTAAGAAGAGGCGAAAGCTTGAGAGCATTACCTGGTTTAAAATATAAAAGAGAAATACGTAATTTACCCGTGAGCCGACATCCACTTAAGTTCGGAAAAAAATGGCATTGTTAGCACCTGTAGCATTTATGTGAGTAAAACAAACTTGTATAGAGAAATAAATATTTTTTTTTGCTCAGAAATGGTTTTACTGAAATAAACGATGCAAGAACCCACAAATTCATTTTTTTATTATTTGACGATTATGAGGCTTAAGTGGGCGTCTGCTCATAAATTAAACTTATCTTTTTCATCTGTTGGGTTTAGTAACATTATGTTCTCAGACTTGTGCATTTTACAACTACAGCTAGCGTCACATTGTCACGGACTTCAAGCTTTCAGCGGTGCGTAGTTTATTTATGCGGCCCGAAAAAAAAAAAAACGGGTTTCATTTTTCTATCTGACACGTACACGTCCTCTGGCGTGAAATTGTTGGAAGTAAACAATCTTTGAATGAACCATCACAGGAAAGCTAAAACGTTAAGAGTAATTTCCATTGTCGCGAAAACTAAGAAACGTTTTACCTCTAGTTAAACGCTGACTTGCAAGTGAGAATGATTTACGGATCAAGATTTAAAAAAAGATGTAGGCGAACAGCGCGATAACGTTGCATTCACCAATAGTTCCCCCGGAAACTTAATTACGCGCTAAATGTACTCCCGAAGAAGCAATAAACCACAGATGTGTATTCTGTTTTGAATAGTGAAGCTTAAGTTTGCTGGCAATGTGTGGGAGAATGCGGTCTCCGTGAGCGCGCTTCTTCCCCTGGCGTTGCTTTTATGTGGGGAAGCATCCCGACAAGAAGCCCGGGCAAGAAGCTAAGTACTGGCGCCGTGTGCGCTGTTCGCGTACGTTACACACACACCACAGAAACCGCAAGCATGCATAAAACACCAAGCCCAAACACTTCTAGAAAGTAGAGCCTCACTGATTGATTACACGTGTCTGAATATTTTTCAATACAGGGAAGTAAATATTTTTTTATGTTAACACGTTCGGCGCTTCAGTGGAGTGAACGGGCATTAGGTTATCTAAGATTGAATACACGATGTTGCGTGCACTCACTTCTTAAGGCAAACTCTCCAAAGCGATACCGATAGGACATACTCAAAATTGAACGTCCTAAATGCTGGCAGCCCCTAACAAACTACTTTCGCTGGCGCAGCTTGGATCATTGTATAACATACTCTAACATTGTGTCCACTAAGACGATGGACAACGTTTATTTAGGCAGTCCGCAGCACCTCTGTCGTATAACGTATAAACCTCAAAATCGGAGCCGCATGCGCAAAAAGGCGGATGAGGCGGTGGCTACCTTTCTTCCGACCTCGTGGTCTTAGTCTACTCTCATATTTATCTTACTGTCAATTTCGTGCAATTCATAATACAGGACGACCGTGAGGAGGACGCCGTGTTCCTCACTTCATATCCGCCGCCTCCGAGGGGTGCGCGTGCGGTGCAATTACAAACAGTGAGCCGCGAAAATCAACGAAAGGCGGGTCTATACAGTCACCGACAGGACGGAACGGCAGGTATACAAGTATTCTGTAGTGCCTCTTTCATAAGCGAACATGTAAAATGTTATCTTTCGGCCGTCCCGTCTCTATTGCGAGCTTCCATCTTTTCATGACGCTTCGGCGGATTCAATTCTGCAAGAACTGTTTGACATTGTACGACACTGCGGTGTCGCTATCATCTGCACTGCGCATGTGGCAGACGCGTCATTTCTCCGCTCACACTTGATGTTGGTAAACGCCGGTTTGTTTGTGCGTGTTGGAGAAGAGGTGAAACGGCGTAGACTTCCGCCGTGCTTTGGCTGCGCGTGCAAGCTCGAGAATCCCAAGACCGCGGAAGCGTTATGGAGTGTAGAAAGCTCGAGCTGGAGGCGGTGTATAACCGAAACTCCTCCCTACCGTCTTCATGCTCCGAGTGACTAGAATGAGCTTCTAGCAGCCAACGTACGGTGGAAGCCAATGAGTCGGTGCTCGAGGCCAGGCGCACGAAAGAGACGTCCTGTCCTTCCTGTTTTGTCAGTCACTGCAGTGGCAGGTGCTGCAGAGTCCACACACTTTTGCACACTCGAAAACAATCAACAAAACGTTGCGTCACAGCCACCACTGCAGCGTGGTTATCGATGGTTCGCGTGTTCAATTTACTCGAGGAGTTGCTGGCCACGTCGTGGTCACGAGTACACGAACATGAAGCGATCAGGAGGCCATCTTGGCGTCTCTCTGGGCGATGTAGCCTGGCGGGAGCGTTAGTTCTGCAACGTCACTCGCTCGGTGGCAAGGTGTGGTGCGGACGCTGACCGGCTGCGTGGGCTGGTAAGCAGGACTCAGAGGCCTGAGCGGCGTGACCAGCCGCGGAGAAGAAATTCGAGACTCGCTACTGTAAGCGCTGGGCGCCGACAGCGAGGCACCCGTGGACTCCTGCGTTGCATAGAAGGCCACGTCCGGGTGGATGATACCCTGGGCGTCTTGAGCTGTGGCGAAAACACGTTCGTGGTTCACTGCACATATTCCGTGGGTACTTCTAAGAACGCCAGAGGGGTGGAATATCGTTATTTCGTCTGTGATAATTTTGATGGAAAGCATCATATGAAATGCTAGAATCGGAGTTGTCATAGTTGCAGACATATAACTCTGAAATCGGGAATCGGGGACAGAAAGCTTCATCCCCGTGTAGTTTATTCTACCCCTAATGTTCTGCTTTTGGATCCGACAAAAAAAAAAAAAAAACAACCTGGTTACCTTTTCAAAGATTGCTTTTTGCTTAAAATAATGCACGAGATAACATGTCCATTTGAGAGACAATTCAGGACCATGAAAGAAGTGCTTTGATTTCATATTGTCAGATTATTTGTTAATTTATTTATTTATAAATAGCACAGGTCGGAGAAAGGCTGCTAATTCAGGAGAAGAAAATATATGTCGCAGAAGATTCACTAGCAAAAATACATAAGTGTGGTAGCACTGCGATCCTAATTATAACAGAAGTGTTATAATACAATATAACAACCAGAATACTCTTAATAAGATAGCACATACGAGGCAGAGAAGCATACACGTAATTACTATTTCCTAAATACAACAAAAAGAAAACACAAAAACTAAACTGAACAGATTCAAAACTATCATTCAAAATCTACCAAATCATGAAGACTTCGTTACAATTATTTAAAACACGACCGGTGAAAGCGGGTATCCCGAATAAAAGCGCGGTGTGATAAGGAAAAAATGTATTGCGTAAAGCATCGGCATGGCGCACAGTTGTTTACAGCTAAAGCTACCGCAGAAAGGGTTTTCGTGCAAAGGTTCGTACTCACAAGTTCTGAGTGCCGCAGCCGGAAACGCGGCCGCGGATAGGCAGACGATGGTGGCCTTGCGCGGCCTTCGGCAACACAGAACGCACAGCACCGTGAGGGACACCGACGACGTCACCACCACCACGAGAGCAATCCTACAAAAGAAAAATCGCCTGGCTGAGACATTCTGTCAGACGCAGTAAAGATGCGATAGCACTGGATCTTGAGTCTAACGATCTGGATACTTGATCTTGAGTCTAACGAGCATCAATCTGCTATCAAAATAAATGCAATGTGACACGTACCGAAGGAATTGTGAATGCATGAAGGACCTGTTCTTTCTGCTCTTTATCACAGGCACTTCTTTTAGGGAGGGGGAAAGGGGGGGGGCAACGCATCATATTCTTTGAAATGCCGCAACGCATACAGTCTGGCCATGAACTGCCACCCCGCCTACAAGATGATTCTACTAGAGCGTAGTTTCTATCCTGCTTGCAGCCCCGTTTTTACGCAACGAACGGGGGAAGTGTCAACGTGCCGTTATTAACCCACCCGCTCTGCAGCGGTGCTCCACTCTGGGTTGAGCACGCTATGACGTCATACCAACAGCTGAGCTCTTTTGCTGACAGCGTCTCCCAATGACTTTGCTACGGTGCGACCGACGCGAGCTAGCAAGGTCCGTAAAGGGTTACCATGTAAAGTTTTCGCTTGAAAAGAGAAAAAGCACGTGAGACCTTGTTTTCGAAGTACTAAAATAATTCTTTTAAATCCTTTCAAATACCAAACCTTCTTAATTGAGTGTGCCAGAGAAACCACACAAAAAAAAAAAAACGCATCTATAGTTGGATATCTCTGCAGCACGGGCACATATTAAAGTCTCAGAGGTTGGATCAGCACTGATGTAGAGAGTGTCTCACGATGCGCGCGTTTTTATCGTGATGATGAGCAGATAGGACAACTACCTCGCCTTCCCGAGTTTGAGGCATTGATGCAAGAGAGACTGCCTTTTAAGTAGAAATTTTATAACTAAAAAATCGAAATGCCCACATGTTTGTTTTTTACTTGTCAGGAGTTCTTTGTTGTTTTTCTTTTTGTACAGAGAGTTTTAGCGATTGTAAGAGTTTTTACTTTAAAGTTACACTGGAGAGCTCTCCGACTACTTTCCATGACGTCAGGTGGACCTGCGTGCTCCGAAAATTGTCGAAAGAATACAGTTTGCGTACGTCTGTTCGCAGTTCACATAGTAAAAGCTCAACAAAAAAGAGAGATCGTTGAGCGCCGGGGATGTTGGGAAAAAATCGACCGAATAAAACTTCTAGGACAGGCGTTGGCCAACGATGGGCAAGACACTAGTTTGATTGTTTGTATACAGCACGCATATAGCGTCGATAGTTTTCGTGCGTGATAAGCAGGATATTGGCGTCCAACCTGCGCTCTCTGATAAATTATGTATACTGTAGGGCCTTGGGTGAGCAAACACATGTTTTTATTAATATTTCCTTAGTGCTTCGAGCTGACCTCGTTTTTTTCTCTCTCTCTCTCTCCGAAGGAAGGAGGGTGTCACGACAATAAGGTAGCATGCTGAACGATTACCGAGACGAAATAATCTATGTTTTTTTGTCACTAGTTCATACAAAAAAATGTTCCATGTTTCCGGATAAAACCGATGAAATGCGGAAAAGCTATCTGGTAAATAACGGTGTTATTTCTTACTTGTTCCTAAAACTCCTCTACTCTAGATCGTGGTGACTGAAAGGAAACATAGACCCTTCTTCCCATTAGTCTCACTGAAGCACCAGGACAATGGCTATCCTCTAACCTCGGAGTATTGTTAAAAGAGAGCGAGCGTATCGTCAATATTTGTTCAGGCCATCGCCGATAAGCCTGGGGTTATATTGTTGTATTTCTGGTACACGACAGAATTCAATATAAACATGCAGTTTTGTTGGCGGTGTTCCCAGTTTTGAGCTTAGGCAACATCTTTTTGGCTTGTTACCGGGAGGCGGTGTGGTTATGATTACGCAGGTTTTTAGTAAATCATGCTCACATTTGAAATGTATTTCTCTTTCAATGCGCTTGCATGCGGATAATATATTTCTAAATGTGGTAGCCTTTCTTTCGGTATACACCCTCCGAAAATTTGTCTGGAATACAAAGCGCATCGGTGGGAGTGTGATAACTGGATAAATTAGGAAAGAATAAAATTTCAAGCATCTCCCAAAAACATTCGAGCACAGGACCTCAAGATTTTTAGCCCGACGCTAAAAAAAACTGTTACTGTCCAACACGGCTGTGTTGTACAACGTACTCGATATGATTATTTAGGTATAAGTTACCAAATACCTGCTTTAGAAAGTATTTGGTGTACTATTAAAGTTACTTTAGTTGCAACATATTATCTGGGTAGAGTAGAAACATGTCGTAAATGTAATTAAGTTACTTTCGAAGATATTTGCACATTTCGACGATGCCGTAAGCGGAGTTGATGTAAACAGAAACAAAACATAAATACGTGTGTCTTTTGTGTTCTGTTCTTGTTTTGTACTCATTTGTTATTTTGTTTTGTTTCCATTGTGGAAACAAAACAAAAAAACTGCAGTTTGCTTTCTGGCTTGTTTCCTGCTCTGTGTTCGGCCGTTGCCACGCCAAGTTTGCAATCGGTTCAGCTTTGCACCGTGGTGTGCCAGTCCCTATTGCCGTAAAATATTCCAGTGACAAAACGTCTTAAAAACGTTGAAAAATCTATTCGAGATTACGTGTTCAGGAAGCAAGAAAGGTAACTCGAAATGGTAGGAAATAATCTAGACCAAATAGGCTTGCAAGATACCAAATTACTATCAAAATTAATTTAGATACAGCATTTTTAGTAGACAATGTGTGACTGGGCACAGGCCTGCAAGGGACAGACTTGTGCAGCAAGAAATATTATGCGCCGTTTTGCTCTCGCTTTTGTGCGCATGCGCGGCATTTCGGGACGGGGCGCTCGCTGAATGTGCCACAGCCTTCCCAATTCCTCGCAAGAGGAAGAAGCGGACTGAAAATGAGATAGCTGAATAGAAGTGGCAACGTGGTTCGCATAACATATTTGTTGCATAATAATGTACGAACATTTTATGTATTAGTTACCTGCAGTTATAGTGTACGTCGCATTTTATTCAGCTATTAGCCATCATAGAAGACGCCAAGGCTATCGTGTTTCGATGTATATATGGTACGATACAAACATTTCAGGACTAGTTTTGCAGCGTAAAAAGAGAAAATGACGAAGAAGATGCGCGCGCAGCTGTCGAGGACCTCCATGTCTCCTTATGCCAAGCGGCTTCCTTCTGTGAACATTTGGATCTGCGCAACGCGAGTTCTTCTGGCCACATACGTAAGAACAATGGCGATTTCGGCATAAACTGCAAACCACAGCTAGAGCGAACATCAATTTTGCATCAAACTTGTCTAATCTGAAACAAAGACCATCGAAATGATTCGCCAGGCTTATGACTAAAACGCACTGAAGCGTGCAAGGAGCTTTTAATCGCACTTGCGCTTCAAGAATGCCAGAATATCACTGAGAGGCGAGAGCTAGAGGTCGAGGAACGTCCCCTACCTCCTTTCATCTATTAGTGATGTTCTGCCATTCTTGAAGCGCGAGTGCCATTCAAAACACCTTGCACGCCTTTCTGCTTTGTCGCCGTAAATCAACCGAATATTCAAATGACTTGTTTTAGATATGCCGAATTTGATGCAAAAATCATATTCAGCACAGACTGCGTACTCAGTCGCTTTCGCGCTGGTATGCGGTCTACGCTGAAATTGCCATTGTTCTCTCGCACGTGGTCAGAAGAGCTCGTGTATCCCAGCTCCAACTGTTCACGGAACGGCACTCTTTGGCATACCGAGACGTAAAGGTTCCTGCCTTCTACAGCTGCGCATACATCACGGTGCTGCATCCTTTTTTTACGTTACAAGACTACTCCCGGCAGTTTTACATGGCACTTCATCAAATCTGCAGCGAAGTACCACACACAAAAAAAATACCCGTTTTTATTCATTGAGGAGTGAACATTATACAATCAAACTCTGATAAACGCCTTATTTCAAATAATTTTGAATTCAATAGGAGTACACGTAGCTACACTCACAATCAACACAAAAAATATATTGTTTCAGGCACACTTTCTGAGTTTATCTAAAGCGTAACTCTAAAAACATGGGATTTCAAAGATTACCAAATAAATTATTATTGTTCCAGATGGAGTGCAAGCATTAAAAACTGCTTGCCTAGGTTTTCGTTAAAAGCGAAACAGCAGCGTCTCGCGAAATAATAAAGAATTCTGTCCAATTCTGTCTTTTTATTTAAATAATCCGCCACGGTTCTCCGTGCTACCGTGTGCGCGGTTTCCTTGACACAACACGAGCACCTTCCGAAAGATGGCGCCACTGCAACAAACGGTTAAGCAAGTATTGTACGGAAGAGACTGGCTTTCCGCACCCTTCGCGTGGGAATATAGTTGCCCGCGTTGGCAAGTGGGCGTCTTGAGAAGTCGTGTCTTCTGTCCCTCTTCAAACCAGACTGACGAATTCCGCAAAGCACTCACCTATAGCTGCAATAATTTTAACGAGTGCGAGAAAACTGGTCAATTTCGGATGTGGCTGCAAGCAGGGAATACACAAACTGGAGAAGTTTTGCCCGATTTTCTTCAGTCCTGTTCGGAGAAATGACATCCAGGTCTTACACGCTGAGAAAAGTTGCTTTGCTATCTTCTTTCTGTGTTTACTAAGATAGTCAGAACATAATACACTACAGACACTCTAAGTCGTTGTCATGGCTGAAGACGTTCTGCCAAGACGGAACTACACAGGATTGGCAACCACTTCGTTTGTTTATGACCGCAGCGCGCCTGTTGTCTTGTCTCGCGATCACAAGACTCCGTGACCTCCCGAAAGGATGACAGGCGAGAGAAAAAAGGAAAGATAATGCTTTATTAGCTTTTCTATGAAGCAACGTGCTGAGTAAGTCTAAGCATGTGGCAATCAGTTCCTCCGAAAAGAAAAGTGCACCAGGAGAAAACACGGCGACAATGGCGTATATACTCTCTGGTCCAGTGACGTCACAAGGGTCAGCGGCACCCGGGGCGGTAACCCACCGCGACACTCCCCCCCCCCCTCCGCTCTCGCGTAGCCCACCGCGACTTTCTACCCACCCCCTTCCCCCGCTCTCGTGGCCCGCCGCGACACCCCCTGAGTGCTGCACCCGGGGCGGTCCCCCCCCCCCCCCCCCGCCCCCCTCGTGACGCCACTGCTCTGGTCCATGCCGTATCTGGTTCCCTAAAACCCCTCTTTAGGTTCACGAGGGGGCCACCGCCGCCGTGTCGGGTTTGCTTCTCTGTCCGAGCTGCCGCCTTTCTGATTTAGCGCTGATTAGGTCGGTGCCGCTAGTATTGCGAGCGTCACTTTTAGGACTCGCGGCCTTTCGCTTTTGACGCCGGAGTTGGCTCCTGGGGACGATAGTATATTGACGAAAGTGTTGCTTTGCACCGGTGCCACCAGCGAGTCGAAAGCGATAGCACGTCCCTCTGGAAACTGCGTGCACGTGGAGATAAGATTACAACGGACGCCCTAGCTTCAAACCTCGTGACTCTAAAATTGGTTCCATGGGTGGTCGTCAGGGCCTCTAGGCTTAGCAGCTTTGCTTTGCATTCTGATCTGTCACGTCGAACGATGCAAGGCGAGAAAACGGCTTCCGCGTCGGTAGAACGTCATCCTTTGACTGTTTTGCCCGGATAAATTCATACCTAGTTTTGTCGGCTGTTTCAAGAAGAGCTCGCTGCCGCGTACCTGAACTAAGATACTCAGAGAGCTGGAGTTGGGCTTACTCCACTGGGGCTTTCGAATTCTCCTTCCGAACCGCCGCGTTCTGAGACAGCGTGAGTCGGTTCGTGCATTCCCTATTTGCCACATTGGGAGTTGACCGATTTTCTCGCGCTCGTTGGAATGATTGCAATACTTGCGACTGCTTAGACGAATTCATCGGTCTGGTTTAACGCGGGGCAAAAAACGGACATCTCAAGACACCCCTTCGCCAACGCGGGCAGCTACTGTGCTCGATATTTTTACTAATTCTTATTTTATTTCTTTTCATACTTTTTATTTTATTTACAGCTCACCAAATTTAATCAAAGTTGTGGGTCATTAAAGGAAGATACACAATATTAACAACATATTAAAAATAAGAGACCCATTTTTGTGGCTTCAAAAAACTTGCAGATACGTTGATTGAAAAAAAAAGTTGCACAAGAGAACCGGAAGCATTCTGTGCGTTCACTGCGTAATTCTCAACATGGCGTCGTATCGCGTATCGTTGGACTCGCGGGCTGGACGGCGATGGCGGCGGACGACGGGCGTGGGACCTCTACTTCAGAACTGTCGTTCGCGGTACCGGCGAATCTGTCTTCCTTCGAAAGAGAAATTTTGGACCGATCAAAACAATTAGGATTCATTCCGTACGACACGCCCGACCACCAAGCCGATTTGCACGAAGACGTCGCCGAGTCGTCGCCCCTTCTCGTGGCTGAAGACATCGCTCGTCTTACGAACACGAATTGGTAAGAGCTTGAAAACGCGCAAACGTCAAGCACGAAGTGCGTACTTCGAGTTGAATATGCATGCGTACGATTTCTTTACTAGGTGCGAATGTGGCCAATGCGTGGTGCTGCCCGACTTCGAGCCTGGGGAGTGCCTTTGCTGCAGGGAAATTGGCAGCAAACTTTCCGACCTACAGTCGACCGGCTGCATTACTACGAACGAGGAGTTCCCCTCGTCTGCCTGAACATTACGATGTTAAAACTATCGTACTTCGAGCTCCACGATAGGAAGCTGCCTATGCCCAAGGACATCCACAAGTCTATGTTGTTAGGAAGTGGATATTCTGCCGGCAGCCGGCACAACCCGGGAAAAAATTTCGGCAGTTGTCCCCTATTGGGTCTCGTATAAAACGAATTGTCAAACGACTACTTAAAGCTGTAGAGTAGCTCAGTGGAAAGGTGTCCGCTTCACACGCAGCGGACCCAGGTTCAATCCAGAAAATGGGTCACTAGTATTTTTGTTTTTTTTGTCAAACATTTTGTGATATTTACACATTTCTTTTTTACAATTATCACTGAAAAAACAACAAATGTTGTGGACGAAACGTCGCTGAACTAAATGGTATGGGACTCCCTTTTTGACACCTGCGAACTCAATGTAGTCACTTTCCACAAAATGCAAGGAGCATATAAATCAGGTAGCGTCCGCTTTCCGAGGTGCCCGTAACTGTTCTGCAGGAATTGCAGCCAGCCATTGGTCCCGATCCCGTTGATCTTTCGGAAACTTGTGCAGACTCTGCCGCACAATGCCACTTTCGGATGCAGAACCTGTGAGGCAGCTCTTCACGCAACATCTTGGGGGCATTCTTTTCGGAGCCGATCACGGGCATTCACCACGGGCACTCACTACTCATTTCCAACTCTTCAATGTACAAAACAACTCATCTTGAAGTGCAGAACAGCGAGCGGAACAAACATAACTGCAAAGCAATCGCACGGCAAACGGTACCCGCAACGCTGTCGACAATGTCGTCTGCTGCGCGCGGTCAAAAAACAAAAAAGAAGAAAAAAAAAAGCGCGGTTGGGTGTAGCCACGTGACTTCCGGCACTCTCTCCTCCTCTATATTTCTCCGACCTCCGTGCGCAGGTTTCGGTTTCGGTTTCGAGCAGATTGCGTTTCTTGGCTTTATTAAAAATATACGTGACTCTGTAGCAAAATATTAATTGGGTAGTATTTTGTCTTTTGACTACTATATTAATTCGCCTGGTCAGAAATATAATAATTCGCCTGGCCAGAAAAAATGAAACAAGTTTGGGTTAAGTCAGTGTCCCTTTAAACACTTCCAATAGTACGCTTGACCAAACTTCTTTTCAGCTTAAGTCCACACGCAGCCGACGCTACGAGGTGATAGGAGCAATCAAGTAGCGTCAAAAACGCCAGTCACTATAGGCCTTTTTTTTAAGGCGAAAGCCCATTACGGGAAAAGGCGGCGTCGGCGTTGTGCCCGAGAGATGGCCATAAATATACGTCATCAAGCACGCGCCGCTCAAGGTCAAAGCGGACGCGCCTCAGAAATAAAACACAAAGAAAAGCACAGCAACGCAGATGCTTCGTCACGAAGCCGAAGCCGGCGGGGCGCGCGCCTGCGCACTGGAGCGGATGTCACCGCCGAAGTGCCGTGTGCAAAAGGAAGACGTGACGCGCTGCCTCCGGCGCGTCAGTTGAGGTTCGGACTTCATCTGTGCTGGTTGTGTGCTTCGCTCGATGGACTGTGAGGCGAACCGCGTCTACATCTACGCCCTCGACATCGACAGCAGCGTCTGCATCTACGGCGGCTTCCGCAGGCAAACGTGGCCGCCCACGCAAATACGCCAGAGCAGAGGAAGCAGGCTAACGAGTACGCGTACACACACACCGAATACAATACCGGCAGAAACAACTTTAATACGTGTAGAAACATTACTTGAAATCATTTCACCCGCGGGACTATAATGCTTTCGCATATATACACGTAAGCAGTCTTAAAGAGCAACTCCGCTTCATTTTCGTTTTTTAACAAAAAATGCAGTTCTCTTCAGTATCACCTAGGAAGTCCACACGTAAGATATTACCCCGTAGTTCTGTCTAACTATTCCTTAAATGGTCCCGCCAACTTTGCAACTCGCAAAGGTTGCCGGAATTGGCTGACTCAAGCTGGGCGATTTGAGGCGCAACCAAGAGCGCAGTCAAGGCTAGGGCGTGGGCGTAGCCAACTTTGAGCTAAACGTCATTACCATTGCCCCATTTTGCTTGTTTTCTCCGGGCAAGCATAACGGATGACATCAGCAACGTTCTCGAGCGCGCCAGCGCAGCGCGCTTTTCGTGAGCCGTCCGGTCGCCCAGCCGTGGTCCCGCCATTACCGCCATCTCCCGCCTCACAACCGCCGTCGTCGTCTCACCGTTTGCGATCATTGTCTCTCGGAGTTTCGTTCACACTACGGACACAACAAGCGCAGAATTATGCCGCAGTTGGGCAGACGTCGTCGAATGTCGTAGACACCAAAACGTGACAAAGAGTGCGGTGCAGACGACACTTGCGCCTGGCACACGCCCACCCCGATCCCGCCCGTCGTTGCGTAGAGGACCACGTGACATATCGTACCACGTGATAGCCACGTTCTTGGCGGCCCGAGGCCAATGTTGCCGGACGGAGCCGAAGTGTCGGTTTCGATTTCTGCTCGTATTTAAAATTACATTTAAAAATATATATCCCATTTTTCGCGAAGCATATGACGTAGCGTTTTTTACTAGGGCTTTCTAATGCGAAATCACTCATTATCCCGAAATCTTCGGAATTGGGCGGAGTCGACCTTTAAGTGTCTTCGGCGTGAATTTCGTGACTACATCAGCGATAATAGAACACGTACAGAAACATGCCGAACGCTGTGATGGTGCCCTATGAAACGGTCTGATTGGTCCCTTTAGCTCGAAGCGGCGGCTGCGTCAGGACTTAAGGTGAAACGAAGTATGCGCCAAAAAACTGAGGGAGAGGAGGAGACGTCAGAACGCCGAACTTTGATTGGAAGGACTAGTATGTATAGTTAAAGCTATCAGCCTTTGTCTCCACGGCACTCGTCGAAGGCGTTACGACGCAGAATGCCGGCGTCCGGCGTTTGTTTCCCGCGTTCTACTTCGCAGAACGCAATACAATAATAAAATAACACAAGACTGTCACCTAAACAAAATGAGTTTTAGATTGTATGTTTAGTTAAACAATCAATATCAATGCGGTCGAATACAAAGTTGTAAAGCGATGTGAGCAAGTTCCCTCTTCCCGTAAAACTTATCTGCAGAGATTACATTAGGAAACCTTTTATACTTTTATTGAAATAAATCTGTTCGAATTAAAATTAACACCCCTTGTATAGTATGTACTATGGGGGACACAAATTAGGGTACTCTCTCATGAATGCAACGGCAATGCGTGCAACGTTAATCTTTAGTTATTTTAATGAGATCTTGTTTCTGAAAGCGTAATACGACTATCAAGAGGCTTTTATTGCAAGTCTATTATGCACTTTGTATTTAGTATTCTGATTCGAAGAAACAGCTTTTGGGGTTTGAAGAGATTTATATTGAATTCTTAAGATTTTCACAAATACTTTGTTTGAGGTGGGATGAACGTTTCACGTAGAAATATAAAGGACAGCGAAAAATAAAAGCATATTTGTAAAGAATTTTATTTTTGACTAAAATGCCTAAGAATGTGTAAACATTATCCTTGCGAAAAAGAAACATACCACGAATGGTAAGTTTATATGCCTTGAGAAGATTATAATCTATAACTTATGCTATATTTTCTCCAAGATAGTTTTTAAATCAGACCATGATAGCCTCTTTGTAAATACAAAAACAACTAAGTTTTTTAATAAATTATATTTTTTTCTGTTACAGAATTAAATCGAATATAGATATATTTTTTCTGTAAACCCATTACAGTGATTTACATTTATATCATAAAAACAGCATTGACCTTACCAGAAGTACCATGCTGAATGTAGGTTCGCCAGGTTCGGCGCTGAACCGTGCTTCAGGGATCCGGACGGGTCATGCCTGTGGTTGCTGTTTCACGGACCTTGCGGCGCCTTTTATGAGGACTACGTACCTGGACAACAAACGACGTCAATCAGTGAATAATAATTTCCCACGTTGAAATCGCTTTTTCCTTCCACCAGGTTTCAGTAGGTCAAATAAAAAAAAACAAATAAACCGTTCTTCTGAATTAGAGTGAATTCATCTAAATATATGACAGCAGTAGTAGGGGGTCGTTGTAAGAGAGGGAAGAATAAGTCTACATTTCGCAGCGATTTTCTAATATTTTTGCGGCGAATCTGGCGTTGCAAACGACCCTATTTTGTTCATACGCGTACATGCTTTCGAAGTTTCCTCTAGAATTCTGCAATATAATATGAAAGGAAAAAAGAACATCAAGGGTGACATAAACTACTCAATATAAAATGGCTGAAAACTTGGCAACAACTGCAAAAGCCTGATTTACTTAGCTGTCAAAAATTTAAAAGGAAACTTGGTTTGAATACGATTTGAGAATGAATACCTCAACTTTCCTAGTGGCATGAACAACTTTAACCTGCTTCCGTTACGAGCCAGAATATTTGCTGAATTCTTTTGTTGATATCCACATCATGACATATATTTTCATGTCTGCCGTGAACTACAAAAGCGTTCAGATAAATATTCAATTAAATATTTGACCAAACTATCACTTTCGAAACAAAAATAATATTTAATTAAATATAATAAAACGTGGGCCAAAACGAGGTCAGTGGTATGACCGCCTCACATTTTCCCGCGACGAGTCTCAATGCCATCAAGAGATCCCTAAAGGTCACTGGAGCAGGGTTGCCCCACGTGTCCTTGCGACCTTGGTGCTACTGTCCCGGTACCAAGGGTGCGGCGTGCAAACTGGAGCGTGACTCCCAGTCGGCCACTCCGTCAACCAGAACGGGCCGGCTGCTTTGTAAGTGACCTCCCGTCTAGTGGCATCGGTGTCATGTCGATGCAGCGTCCAAGACTGGATCTCTCCAACCTTTTCTCTGTCTTTCGATGACGCTCCGATAGGCGTTACCAGATTGGCGAATGTTCGCTACTCTATTATGTCTCATTAAAATTTCAAAGATTTCAGCAGACATAACAATTAACATAAAAAGAGCCTAAAAATCAAGGATTCGTGCTCGAATACCGTATTTTTAGAAATAACTTAAGTTAACCCACTCAGTTTCAGCTGCATATGCAAAGTGCTCAACGACAGGAAGCGATGAAAACCAATGATATTGATCTTTTTTTTTAAATTCAGAATTCAGAGAGTCTAGCGGCTCTGGTCGTTTTTTTATTATTAACGTCATTCACGTTCAATATATTAGCTATAACAAATAAAAGAAATATAAAAGAAGTTTTTTGCGACACCACTCTAAGCGTTGCATCCGCTACTTTCTTCACTTCATCGCATGAAAAGAACTTCCTTCCCTGCACTAGTACTTATTTTTTTCAGTGTTGAAAATGCTTTTAATTATCACGGTGATAAGATCGGGATATCTGAAGAGCGCTACAATGACGTTACCACTTAAAGTTTAACGCAGAATTCAAACACGCACCTCAGCCATTCTTTCACGAGCGCGTCTTCGTTATCCGTCAGAATGACCAGAGATGTAAAAATTATTTTCAAAAAGTAATTAAATTACATTACTGATTACTTTGCAGAAAAGGGTAATTAAATTACATGACAAATTACCACAGTAATGATAGTACATTACAATTACTTTCAAAGGTAATAAAATTACTTCAACATTATTTTTCAATACCTTGAAGCAGTAATTTGTGCTAATTTTATTTACAGTATATCTTCCAAAACTCAGATCTTACTGTTCACACCGCAGCAGGTTTATGCGACTCAAAGTGAACCATACTAAGCAGTGATTTTGCTGGCACACACGACACAAGTGTCAAACATGATGGATAGCTTCTTCTTTAGATCTCACTCGAAGACAGTCGACTCACCGGTTTCACAGTTCATTGAACGGTGAAGGTCCTTAGTTAAAAAAAAGTATGTTTCCGTTTTGTGTTTTTTAAGAAGTTATAGAGAGGAAGGGAAACTTGAAACGTTTCCATTCCGCCTCGGACGCAATCTAATCCTATTCTCCCAAGAGCACTAGTTGACGTATTCCCGGTCCTTCCTCTCAAGGAGTATTGTTCCCAAACACACGAAGAGCCCAAGATCTTGAGGGTTGCTTGTCACACGAGAGGGCTGAATGTTTGCTAGGCACAAGCGTCGCCAGTTGAGGAAAGTGTCGGGGCAAGTTTCCTAAAATGTGTACTTTCTCAACAAACGGGTGGGGAAATCTGCTCGTAGGCTTATTCCCGAATAGACCTTCCAAGGAAAGGCAGCGAGGCATACCGCTAGCGGTATCTGTTTTGCTCGAATCTCGTCTTTTCCCACTACAAAAGCATATTTACTGCCAAGGGTACGCACGAAACGTTCTGGGTCCTTGACAAGGCATTTGGGATTAACTATTCATTCCAGTCATTTGTTGTTCACAGTGGTCAAACCTTATGGTTTAACCTTGCCTGACGAAAGAGCAAGAAGGCTGGTGGATTTGTTTGTCCTGTCCTCTCAGGTTTTAAAATGTGTTGACCTCACTGGTAATGTTCCCTTCGCCTTGTAGCCTATAAGCCGTTCATCCCTAAGCAGAAAGTGCGGTGGAAGCTACGTGCTCGTTGGAACAGTCACACGCCTTCTTTCGCAACGTAACCATGCTCTCGTTCATACTACTCACGCGCAGAGAAAGGGACGGGTCAGGTGATCAAGGAAAGGTGGTTGATTAGTTTCTGGTGAGCTCGTAGCTCCCACCGCACTGTCAGCTTAGGTGTGAACAAAGTATAGTATCGTCGGGATGACGTGACGCCGTGAATCTGTCTTGCCTGGAGTTAGTGAGCCGTGGTCTTCCAGCGATGTTTTTAACGTAAGCTTTTCTTTTTCGCCTTTCCAGCTCGCCTTTGTGCGTCTGTCGAGTTCTTCGTACGAGACTTTGCGCTCAGATGGCCGACGTTATATATATATATATATATATATATATATATATATATATATATATATATATATATATATATATATACATATATATATATATATGCCATCTCCTGACGAAGCCGAGCCTCTCGGCGAAACTGTCGTAATACATACAATAAACTCCTAGCATAGCAACTCCGCAAGTACGGATCCCTGACTTAATACATTTTCCCGATCCATTGTTCTTAAACTACTCTGCCTCACCTATATAAATATATATATATATATATATATATATATATATAGTATATATTAGAGCGCAGCTGTTAGGCGCCCTTTTCCGGGTTGAGCAGCGTCACCGTCGCCATTATGGGACGTTTCCCATAATAACGTCACGTATGACGCAAATGAATGTGACGTCACGTGAAATTTACCAGAAATATTTCCCCGCTAAATTTAGCTGGAAAATTGACGTCACGTGACCTTAACAGCAATTCAGTTTCCCCACTTAGTTTAGCAGAAAGTTTATCGAAAATTTCCTGCTAAATGGGAGAAAAGGAGGAGCGGAGGAGGGGAGGGTGCGAAGGGGGAGCAGGGGCATGCCCTCCCCTCCGTACCTTCCCTTTTCCTCCTCAAGAGCTGGGCTCTAATTCGGCATTACAGAGAATTGTAAACGTCTTTAATTTTTTTTTACATTTTAAAAGCCATGTGCGTTTGGAATAAATAACGGAGAACTGATCTTAGAAGCACACACAAAATATCGTCGCCATCAGGCCGGTCGGAAACCCGTCTGCGGGACGACATGTTATCATTATGTGTAGTCCCAGACGGCCTGCGTTTTTAGAGCGCAGCTCTTAGGCGCCCGTTTCCGGCTTAAGCGGCGTCGCCGTCGGCGTAACCGCGCGGTGCATTATGGGACGCGTGACGTCACTGGTGACGTCACTGATGACGTCATCAGTGACGATGACGATGAAGATGCCGATGACGATGACGTCATCAGTGACGTCACTGATGACGTCATCAGTTAATATGCCGATGCCGATGACGTCATCGGTGACAATGACGATGACGTCACCGATGACTTCATCAGTGATGATGACGTCATCACAATGACGTCACACATGGCGTCACTGGTGACGTCAGTGATGGCGTCATCAGTGACGTCACCGATGACGTCACGCATCGTCACTGATGCGTGACGATTCTCGGTGACGTCACGCATCGTCACATTGGCATCGTCACTGATGACGATGCCGATGCTCCTCCCTCCGAGCGACGGCGACGCCGCTCGGAGGGAGGAGTAGCAGACAGGATGAGGAGGTGAGGAGGAGGAGGAGGAGGAGAAGGGTATACCTTCCTCTCAGTACCCTTCCCTCCTCCTCCTCAAGAGCTGCGCTCTAATTCGGCGTTACAGGGAGTTGTAAACGGCTTTCATTTTTATTTTTAAACTGTTTTCCTTGTCCTGTCTTCTTTAATCTGTGACTCTACGGCTTTACGGTTCTACTGCTCTACTTCTATCAAGCGGCGGCTTGCGTCACCGAGCACTGACTATTTTAGTGCGACACCTACATCGTTTTCTGTTGTTTAGGATCACGAGGCATTTTTTCACAGAGTTCACCAGAATTTGAGCGGGTGGACTGGCTCACTTAAAGGAAACCAAAGGCTCCCGTTGCTAGTTTTGTTCATGGCATTTTTATTCACGATGCAGCATTTTAACGTTCTTTAAGCCCTAAAACCTCCGCCTCCACAAAAAACTGTGGTCGTCTCATCAAAACTATTACTGGATGTGCCGCAGTCTTCGCGATGCCTTGCAGGAGGAAGCAGAGGAACAACGAAGAGATAGCTGAACCATAGCCTCCTTTATACTCACAAAGCCTGGCAGTTCGACGACGGAGCCATAAAGTGCCCGGTCGCAGATTCGGCGAGCGAGGATCTGGTAGCACATAGTATTTCTCGGGGAACCTGGACGTCAGCACACAGCTTTTGCAGTTGCCAGGACGCGAAAGATGGTTTTTATATTAAAAGAAGCGGTAGCGCGAGGAACGCGAGGAGCACGAGCGGACATTTCATCGCTCGGTCAAAGTGTGTTTCGGCGTCTCGCCGCAGCAGGGCGCCCGTCACGTGGCTCTCCTCTCATCCGTTGTCCCTGCCGCTCTACCTTTTCAATTTCGGCGGCCGCTTCTCGTGGCGACCTGCCAGGCTTTGTCAGTATAGAGGAGGCTATGGATGAATAGAAGTGGCGTCCTGCGAGTATGACCGTGCTCCACGTGCCGAAGAGACGCCAGAGGGGATGGGGCGTCGTTTGGCTAGGAATAGTAAAGCAAGCTTTCAGAGGAGACAAGCAATGCTCTCGCATTTCGACAAAACAGGTATCTGCTTCGTCTCTATTCCTGTTTAGTACGATCGAGCCTTGATTATAGTGCTATCGTGTATAGATCTGCTCAGTCGTCTGCCTAGAAGACGCTTGGTCCTGTGCACCACCTTGTTTTTAGTCTAGCTACTTGAACTTTTCGAATATCTCCTGTTCTAAGCTTGTATGTTGACTCTAATGAAATGTCAACCGTGAAAAGGCGGCAGCTGCTAGGCCTGGTCTGTGTTTGCAAAGTGTTATAGATTACAGTCATTCAGCCATAGTTATGTCCGAGAGTCAAACTTTTTTCGTTCCTATGACCTTAAGCCAACTGTTGTTCGACCCTTGAGTCTTTGTTTTGAGAACCTCCGTCTGTTCCTAAACCTGCCTTACGGCGGTATCCAGCTCCAAGAAACTTCGTGTCATATTGCCCCATGGGACATCAAACCCGTAGATTGTAATTGTCAGTTCACAGATGCTAAAAAACATGATGTTTCCCCACTTATTTTACAACAGGAATTCCTTGCACTAGATGAAAGTACAAGTATTATTAGCAATTTAACATTGACGGTGCCACATCCTCAATGCATGATGGCTCTGCTGTTTATTCCACTTATTTTACCCACGTAACTCGACTAAATAGTGTCGCCTGCATTTTTACTGCCGAGTTATATGGCGTTCTGGCAGCACCTCACTGTATAATACGGAGCGATAGCGATGAAAGCTATTCTTTTTGTAGACTCCCAGAGTGTTATTACTGCAGAATTTTCAGGTAAACCAACCGAGAACAAGCTGACCCAACTTGTACGGGCCAGAGTTCAACAGGGCCCCGGGTATGGGCATGACATTTAGTTTTGCTGAATTCCAAGCCACGTGGGCATTGCAGGCAACGAGACTGGAGAGAAACCGGCCGCCTCCTCATATAACTTTTGATTATCACACGCCCGCATACTGTACCAAGCTCTTAGAATTACCATATGCCTTGCACTTTTACAGCTGTGGCAGTCTGAACAGGATTCGGCCAATAATAAGCTTCATATCATAAAGTCAGGCCTCGGTAGCTCGTAGACCTCCTATAATGGGGTGTTCCTTCCTGAGAAGTTCTGTGCCGATTGAGAATTGGCCACACTTTCACCACCCATCAATACCTTATTGCGGATCAGGAACCACTCGTGTGCGACCACTGCGGATATACATTGTCTTTTGTACATCGTGTTTTTCCCTAAACAAAACAGGTAATTTTTCCCCAGCTCTCCAAGTACGGCATCTCGTTCCACCCTACCCTGTTCCTAAGGGAGCAGCGTCCCATATTGTTTGACCGCATTTTGCCTTTTCTATGCAATATAGGTATTGTACACAAACTATGGTTGAACTTGATTGTTAGTGTACCTTCTTTAGTGTGGACATCGGAGAGCTCTTGCGCTTTAAAACCCGCAAACAACAACGACACCATTTTGACATAGTCTACAGGGAAGCACCACAGAAGCACAGTACCGTCTTTACTTGCGGACTACGCTCTTGCTGATAGGGAACTTCGAATCAATCGAATTCGTGTGATCGATGTATTACTCGAAAAGACATATACCGGCACAGAACGATATAAAGTTTTTGGGCCAAGTTCGCGAAAAGACTGTTCAAAATGTTTTAACCCAATCACTCGCAGATATAGCAATTATGCACTCCAACAATGAGCCCTCTGAGCGACCTGAAAGATTGTACACCGCAGCAGCCAAGGTATTAAAGAGTGTAATAACGTTTGAAATACTTCTTGTTGTTCCTTGTGAGCCACCTCTGTAAGGCTCGTCTTTCCTACGACAGTCTTTTCTTAAATGCGATAGTATTTGTGAGCGGCCCTACGCACTTCCGCGTCCGTGACTCGATAAGCATCCAATGGAGCAGGCTCGCGCATCTGTTATATACCTACTTCAATTATGTATGCAGGGGGTAAGGCGCCCGGCGAATGTGATATGATATATTAGCTTCTGAACGGCAAAGATGGTTATCATGGTCTTATAATGTTCATAAAATCATTATGCTTATATCGATAGAGCGAGAAAGAAACACTTAGATTGAAGCGATTCTACAACAAAAGTCTTTAGTTGGTCGCGGGAGGCCCACTGGCAGGAAGCAGATAGATCAGAAAAGTGCATGAATCGATGATAAATGTGATAGAAAACATTATGTACATCTCGACAAAAAAATGACAAGTATTTCCCCTAGTAGTTTTTAAACGATGTAATAAGGAAACGTTTTTGCAGGACAAGACAATAATATACTGTCGAATTTGAACGACAATCTGCGCAACAATTTCGGTGTTTTTCTGTTTTTTAAATCTTCAGTTCTGGTATTTGGAGCTCCACTGATGTTTTTTTCGACATAGAAAGTTAAACAATACACTAGACCAATACGAGTCCGCAATAGTTCGAGTCGACCAAGTGGAGAAAATGAGTCTTTCCACTCATGTGAAATGAGGAATGAAGAAATGGAAGAAATGGAGAGGAATGAAGCATGAGTGCGATCCAACGTTGCGAATCAAATACCATGTACTTGAGCCGCCAGGGTGAACTTCCTCAGACATCACTGAAAAGAACGAACGCTTCGAGGTATTTACTCCACGTTTTCTTGAAGTTCGAGTACTCGCTCGAAAAAGTACCCCGGTGGCAATCTTGCAGCCGGAGAAAAAACAAAGCAGTCATTGCTACGACAAGCATACGACGCCGCCCGCCTGCATATACTCTAATCAGAAGTCAGCGCCATGACGTAGCTGTATCATGTGCGTGAGTAGACAAACTTGCGCGGAGACTTGATACGAAACGCGTTACTTTTTAGGTCATGAAATAATGAGTTAGTTACCTTTCGAAAGAGAGAACGAGTAACGTACATTTCTTTACTTTTTGATGGAATAACGAGTAGCGGTATTAGTTACTCTTGGAGGGGAACGCGTGGGACAGAAGTTACCCCAAATTGTTCTCACTTGAGTAAAAACGTTCGACCTGAAGATCTCTGCTGAAACACAGAGATCATTGCATCAACAACCAGCTAGTACATTAAACTGAGTACGTACACGTATGTTGTCACGTCTATGTTTCTATACGTGCATAACAAATGCTTACAACCGCAGCAACACTCATCCCCAGTTGATTCTGCCAATCAACATACTGCTAGATGTGGGAATTCAGTATGTCCACATCTAAACCCTCGAAGGCGGCTACTGAAAAACAGCATATTTAGTGTCACGAGGTAGTAGTGGGCTCTTTTTCAGCTCAGCGGACGCGTTCCTTTTGAATCGCAGTCACGATTAATGTACTTGGTTACTTTTTGAGCGGTTAACAACTAACGGTGTTTATTTAATATTTTTCCGTAACCTGTAGATGTGTGCTTGCGTGCCCCGTATAAATGACAGAGATTGTTGAATAATTCAGAACGACACATGCCTCAGACTCCTTTTTTGTGTGGATATTCCAAAATCGCTTGCAAAACCACCTGTTGGCGTGGAATTTGACCACTGGAGATGGGGAGGTATTTACCCAGGGTTCAAAATCTGGAGAGGGTTTAAATATTTTTGGAGAGGTTTTGGGGGAAGGGGGAGAACTAGAGGTTTTTAACTATGCATTGGAAATTTTGAAAAGGGGGGGGAGGGGAGTGAAGGGGTGTATCTGGGTGGGGGGGGGGTGGGAGGGGGAGGCTGTTACCCCACCATCCCATGCGCGCAAACGAAGTGAGCTCTGCCGGTCATTGCCTGAGATCTAGACACGCCGGGTCCGCCAACTGGGTGCTTGTAATAATACAACATCTCCCAAAGTTAGAAAGCTCAGGTGGTTCTTGGTGTTTCTTAAGGAGAAACATGCATACCGTAGTTCGTTGTAACCATACTCGCCACCCTCTTCGATATGAAAATAATCGATTCCAGTTGCTTCTCCTACAAAGACAAACTTGGCATTTGAGATTGGTTTCGCGTTTTAAGTTTTCAATTATTTATGTTACCCTTCACAATTTTCAATTATTATTTTTTGTTCATTATTTCACACAACAATTTCATTCTTCTGACGTGAAACAAGCACTTACCTACAAGTTTCTGTTTTTTTTTGTGGCAATAAAGGTGATAAAGCGTCCGTAAAGTAAAAGTCAAAAGGCAGCCCTGCCACACTCAGGCTCTCAGACGTACAAGAATATTCAGCGAAATTCATCCATGGAAAAAGGTCAAGATGTTTGTGCTGCTCTGGACATCTAGGAGCTGCTTTATGGCAGATTGTCAATAACTCTGCCATGCTGGGCTGTACAGCGCCTTCCATGAGAAACACATTGAACCATGACATTTTGCCCCAGCGCCGAGGCCTTTAGAACCACCGACGACGCTTCGTCGATATCAGTTTTTACACGGACGCCGTTTTCGATCGATACGCCTAGAGTGTGCAAAATGTCACCATGTTTAAATTACCATACTTTTTGTTTTTATATTCTAGTCAGCTAGCTGGACCTTTAAATTGTATACGCGGGGATCAAATATGGCAAGTACTGTCATTTTACGCCCTCCGAGGTAGTCAGTACTCAAAATGGAGTACTTTTGGAGTTCAAAGTGATACTCAAACGTAACCGGTGGTTATATATTTGTATGTTATGGTTATCGATCAGATAATTCTAGCAACACTGGCGGTTGCTATTTTTTGGGGCACGAAACGTGTGACTGAATCTGAGTCTTCGCCGAACGATGGCGGGGCGCTCGTTTTTGTTACGGGCAGAGCCAAGTTATTCCCAAACGCTAACGCAGCATTCGTATTCAATACAATCTTAGAGTACGCGCCCAAACAATGGCACACTTAGATAATTGGTGCAACAGGTACTTGATGGCACGTAGTTTAGAAAAGGGGTGTATTGCCCATTCTCTCGCGCGACTTTCACTGGTCAATCGCAACCCTTTGGGCATCAACGGCAGTCTCTATACACTTAAGTTAGAATGTGCACACCAAACGTACCGGAGAGTCTACTTTCCAGCAAAGCCCTTGAGAGAGTCATTCGCTGCAATCGAGGGATGGAGCTCGGCGAAGGACTAGGTTGGATATGTTTACTTACAAAACATAGTACGCGCTGTGGCACTGATCATAGCGAAGCGTCATGCTCCATGCCACTGCCTAGGCCGTTGATTATAGGTCTAAACATATTTCCAGCCTCGGATGCTCCTAATATCTTTGAGTGTGCGGCCGTGGTTTACTAACAGACTGGAGAGATTGTCCAACAAAAATAAACGTTTCTTTTCGAAAGCGAAGTTAAGTAATGTTGCTTCAGATTGGTCTAAGATAACACAATGCTACAAGGAATATAAATTAGAAATTAAGAAGTCAAAAATAAAGATTACATGAGTGATCTCCTAAATTTAGTAAAAACTGATCCTGAAAAGTTTTGGAAGATCAGTGGTCCCAAGCAAGTACGAACATTGTCAAGTATATTTAATGATCTTAGACAGGAGCTCTCCCACCGCGAATCAGAGACCTCCTTTAATGAGTATTTTGTGTCTGTCTTTACCGAATAACTGTTTTCCTTACCATGTTATTCAATATGTGTTTCGCCTACTGCACTATGTGAGCCTGTCACATTTACACAAGTAGGAATTTTGGCCAGCATTGACCGAATTTCCCTAAGCTCTGCACCTTGAGATGACGGAATATGTCCAAAGCTTCTTAAATAACCCCAAGAATAATTTCTCACTTGCATTATCTTATTTTGAAGCAGTCAATAAAATAAATGTGTCTTCAGGCAGACTGGAGGTTTCGGAAAGTGTTGCCAATTTGTAATTCTGGAGACAAAACTAACGAATGCAAATATATGCCAATATCCCTAACAAGCATACCATGTAAAATTATAGAGCATATCATATATTCACATGTTATTAGCCATTTATGTGACCGTCACCTGCTCTGCACTAACCAACATAACTTCAGGAAAGCCGATATTGTTTTTTAATTTGCTATTAATTTGCACTACAATATCTCGTGCTTCTAAAACTACTAATGTCATTTTCATTGATTTTGCTAAAGCCTTCAATACCGTACCACACCAATGGTTTCTCTATAATCTTACCTATCATTCATCCCGATATCATTGAGTGGATCGCTAACTTTCTCATTAACCGTAAGCAAGCTGAGTATTTTGGGGAAAGGAATTCTCCCAAATTACCATCGAAATCGGGGGTTCCACAAAGCTGCTCCTTGGATAGCCTTTTTTTTTCTAAAATATAATGACGACTTTTCACTCAACTTATCATCACACATAAGACAATTCGAGAATGATTATGTTGTTTATCGTCGCATCACTAACCCGGATGATCAAGCACTAGAACAACATGATTTGGACCCAATTTCACGTTGGTGCAACACAAGGAAACCAAACATAATTACAAATAAAACTAAATATGTATCATTTGCTAGCCGACCCCCTCGATCACTAAGGAAATATACACTCAACCGCGCACCATAAAGAAAGTTATAACCTTCAACTACCTAGGAGTAACGTTTGCAGAGCGGGAATGAACATTTGAATAACACCTTGTCCACTGCGTGTAAAGCACTAGAATACATTTAACGCAATCTTTTTCGCTCATCAAAAACTGTAATACTGACCGCACATAAAACATTTGTAAGGTCAAAACAAGAATACGCTAACGTCATATGGTGTCCTCACTGAAGCATATCTTATCAAGATACCCTAATCCGTACAAAATAAAGCATCAATTTACATCACTAATGACTACTCCTGTACATCGAGTGTCACAGCTATTAAAAAAATAACCTGGGCTGAAGAGTAGTACCCGATAGAACCAAAATTGCCCTTCTTTTTTTTTTCTTTCGTGGCATCTACTATTTATCATCTAAATTTCGCAACCCACATCTCCAGAACCCATCTTACATTCCCAAGCGCCTTGGTCACCCCCTTAAAGTTCAGTCTCCCTCTCCAGAACTAACGAATGTCCAAATTCTCCACTCTATCTTGCAGCTGTCGACTGGAAATCATTGCCCACGCACATTGTACACAAAAAATAAAAATAAAAACAAATCTGCGAAATATGTGAACTATGTTTGTGAACTGAGTACAGTTGATGAACAAAATGTAAAGGCGCAAACGAGCTGGTGTGCATTGCACATGGTTGAAAAAACTCCGAGACTGCGGGTAAACGACACAACACTAAAAAGTCTCAAAGAGACTTTTAGTGTTGTGTCGTTTACCCGCAGTCTCGAGTTTTTTTCAACCATGAGTACAGTTTTTCTTTAAGTTTTGCTTTTGTTTTTTATTGTTGTGTACTTTATTGCAGATACTTATCACCTCATGCAAAGCGTTTTCTTGAGCACCTTTTAGGTAATAAAACTGAAATAAACTAACTTGAAAGCACTACCGCGCCGAGAGACAACGGGAAAATAAACGACACAAACTGACCAAGCCCTGTCTACTGACAGCGCTCGGTTTGTTGGTCTGTTTTACGCGTCGGTTTTCCCTTGGTCGACTTGCTTCTTTGAAGTCTTCCTACCACTGGCGGGTGCCACCATGTTGGAGAGACGGGTTCAACATATGCCGCTTCTCGTTTGGTTAATTGCTCGAACTTCTGAACCGAAGGTAAACGATAACTTCGAGGTGTTGATGTGACTACACAATCAACCAGCACGCGTGTAACGTGAATACCAATTACTAAAGTTTGTTCCAAGTCTGGATAAGCAGGACAACCTCTTCCCCGAAACCCTACACTCTTTTCACTTTAGCATAGGGAACTTTCAAGAGGAGATGACTAGAGAGGAGGAATGCAGAAATCATGGCGAGCATAGAACTTTGTGGGAGGGACTTGTCAAGCATATGTTTTGCCTGAAAGAGACTATCAGCTCTTGGTGAACGTTACGGGGTCTAGCTAAGGGCAGTCCATAGAATACTGCTCGAAACTGAGTTCACAGTAGTTTCCGCCACTGTGCGATATGACTAAACTTTTTCAAAATCTCGACCACGCAACTACCCCATGATTATAAGATCCTTTTCTTATTTTATCTTTTTTATGGCCTTGTCGGAGCGCAAAGCCGTTATAACTGGTGAGAGCAATATAAAAGTTGCAATCATACTAAAATTCAATTTAGGTATACACAATAAAGTAATTATTCGTGATGGTGCATTGAAAAATCTCGGTGCACGAGATAGTTGCAATTCACAGAGGAAGCTTGTTAGAGTCACGGAATGGGCAAGTAACGAGAAATCGATGGAACTTGCTCTCGATATATAGATACTCGGGGAAGCACACTTGTACTCGTGATCAAGAAAAACAACGTATAAATGGAGTAAGCGATTAATTTTCCGCGTAGATTAGTGTTAGAAATCATTCTGACGAATAAATTCATGACGTATTTCGACGCAAGGATGGGGTTCAAAATTGTAGAGTATTTGTTTCATAGAAGTGAAGCTAGCAGTGGAGTACAATCAGAGTATGGCGCCTGACTCGCGTCTCCAACTGGTGCGTCTAGCGTGTCCTAAAAAGGAGTCCCTCGATATCCGCTTTCTGACGACATAAACGTGCCATTCTTCCGCGATCGTGGCGGTAGCACAGCAGGCGGAGTAGCATCGCCTGTTCTGCTGCAGAAAGCTTTTTAGCTTGACACTCGACGGAGGCTTCAGTCGCCAGGACTTGAGACGCCGTGACAACAACGACGCTCACAATTCCTAGCGCTTTTTGTCTTTTTTGTAGGAACTTCTACGATTAAACGTTAGTATGGCGACGTACGCCAAAATGACAGACAGGTCTTTGTCGGACGTCACAATTGTTGCCACTTCGGGTACAAATTTCAGTGCATCTGCGGTAATAAACGCTAACTCACCAGTCGAAGTCCCGTTCCAAACACCGTTGTCAGGGAAAATTAAGCGAGCGGATCTACTTTAGGGGAGAGCGCCTCGTTCTCGAGTATATAAACATTAAAAAAAATGATTGGACATATGTTGAGCTGTTTATCGTTCATACTATTCGACTCGCGCCCACTTAACAAGTTTGTTTTGTTGATAAGAGGGCGGCTGGCAACACGCCGCTGGAGATCAGATCCATATTCACAGCCCTCGTCGCAAAGACATGCTTCTTGTATTGATTTCCTCCGAAATCGACCTGCAACACTTCCGGCTCTAATGGACCCCAAAACTAATGATTTCCTTCCGACCTACAAAACGAGGACCACCGTTTCGTGTCGACGATGGGTTTTACGTCTACGTTTCTTTGAAAGCAAAAGTATACACGCAAACCTGCTGGATCTGTGATAAGGCGACCATACACCCGATAAAAAGAAACATTAGTGCTTTAGTAATTTATGTTTTATTATCTTAACACGTGCCCGTATAATTTGCACCCTTTGTCTTTATGGCCCGCGTTTACAACTCGGTATCTGAAATTTAATGTCACTTTATTCTATTTCCTCCCTACTTAGATTGCCAGAAATTGTGGTAGAGGTTTGGGTATTCGATCAATGACACCTGCTACGACGAGTTGGGAGTCTACTTAAATATTCAACAATCATTAATAAATAGTATTAGGTCCTTTGTAATAGCTCCTAAGCGTTGACCGAAGGTAGCAGTTGAAACAAATTAAATAAATAAACAAAAAATAATAATATATCAGATCTGACTTGGTCAGTGTTACAGCAAATGGCAACACGGCCTTAGTGACGCATTATGTTACATCATTAGGTGAAAAAAGAGCGAAACAATATTGATCAAAAGGCACTTTACGTGCTCCAGGGTTGTGGTCTTAACTAAATTTGCTGGTCCGTGCGGTCTTTTTCTGCAACCAATGCCTTCAATAATATCTGCCATGAAATCTCACGGCATGTTCAACCCTGAGGGTCCGTCGTGGGTTGACCGGATTCCCATCAACGTTTATTTTCTTTCCTACAATTTTTTTTTTGTTTTTTTTTACTTTTTTTACGGCTTTTAGCTTGTATCGGCTGGGAGTATAAAATAGTCTAAAGATAGAGCCTGATAAGATAGGAATAAAAAATTTGTCCTCATCCGGAGATACTACAAACATGACCACCGTTGTCGCTCCCTTTCCAACACCTTTCCCGACAGCATGCACAGATGCGCTGTTGTGCCCTTCACAGTGGCGCAAAACCAGTGGTTACTTTTAGAGCGCAGCTCTTAGGCGCCCGTTTCCGGCTTGAGCGGCGTCGCCGTCGCCTGTCGCCGTCGGCGTCGCCGTCGCCGTCGGCGTCGGCGTAACCGCGCGGTGCATGATGGGTAAATTTTCCCGCTAAATTTAGCGGAAAATTTTCCCCGCTAAATCTAGCGGGAAATTTTCCCCGCTAAATCTAGCGGAAAATTTTCCCGCTAAATCTAGCGGAAAATTTTTCCCCGCTAAATCTAGCGGGAAATTTTCCCCGCTAAATCTTGCGGAAAATTTTCCCCGCTAAATCTAGCGGGAAATTTTCCCCGCTAAATCTAGCGGAAAATTTTTCCCGCTGAAATTTAGCGGGGAAAATTCCCCCCCCTTCCTCGAGGTCACGTGACCCCCAGGCCACGTGACCCCCTCATCGAGGTCACGTGACCCCCCCCCCCGTGCCTCCCCCTCCTCCTCAAGAGCTGCGCTCTAATTCGGCGTTACAGGGAGTTGTAAACGGCTTTCACTTTTTTATTTATGAATTAAAACGTTTCACCTTTTTCACGTTCCATGTATGTTAACGCTCCGTTTTTCAATAAATATTATGTCCATGCAGGGTTCCCATGCGCTAACTCCTGTGACTTGGAGCATAAACACACGCAAAAAAAATATTAAGAATATTTCTTTAAAGTTTTGGCAAGAATATGTAACGAATAACGGGATTAGGCTACCCGTTACTCGAAATAAGCAACCTAGGTACGTTATCCGTTACTGTTTTGAAACTGTAACCAGAACGTCATCACGTATACCGAAAAAGGTGACGTGGTATCGGTAACGCCGATACTTGGAACGCGTTACTGCCAACGCTGCTCAAAACTACCAGTATATTTACTACGGTTTTGTGTTGAATAAAAAATAAAACAACTTAATGGTGAACATTTAGTGACACATTTTTTTTACTTCCTACTATTGACGGTTTCTCAATAGTTGACTATCCAGGGTATCTTTACTATTAATTGGTAAGAATAATTCGTGTTTATTATCCACCACGTTGGTACTAATCTGGATAGTATTTTTAATATTACATAGCAATATTCTATTTGTGATATTTCATTTGCAGTATTTATGACAATACAATGTATTCAATTGTTTTAAATTATGATACTACAATGTCTTAATTCATCTTAAATTATGATACTACAATGTCTTAATTTATCTTAAATTATAGAATCTGTACAATTTAGAGAAGCCCCGAGACTAGGGACGAGACGAAGGACAACACAAAAGAGTCTCAAACACAGCTGAATTTTATTCCGCGTAAGTTCGTATAAGGTTTTACTTTTCCCAGAAACTAAAAGAAAGGGAAAAAAAGTGAGGTCACTCTTTACACAAACGCATAAAAGGCCCGTTCACACTCTTGCGACCGAGAGAGACCGAGAGAGACCAAACCGGTTTTTAGGCCCCTTGCGATCTCTTAGAACCAGCTCCGCCGGCTGCGCATCCGGTCTTAAGAAGTCGCAAAAGGATTAAAAACCGGTCTGGTCTTTCTCGGTCGTACTCGGTCGCAAAATGTGAACGGACCTTAAGAGCCCAAAGAACTTGACACAAAGCCAAAAGAGGCTGGGTTGAAGCTGAATCGTCTCACCCGAACATCCTGATAAGACACACAAAGTGTGTGTGTGTCTTTGTGTGTTTATGTGTCTTTGTGTGTGTGTCTTATCAGGATGTTCGGATGCAATGATTCAGGTTCAACCCAACCTATTTCGGCTTTGTGTCAAGTCCTTTGGGTTTTTATGCGTTTGTGTAAAGGGTGTTCTCACTTTCCTTCTTTTTTCTTTTTGTTTGTGGGGGCAGTAAAACCCTATATAAACACGAACTTATGGGAAATAAAGTTCAGCTGTGTTTGAGATTCTGTATGTTGTGTTGTCCTTCGTCTTTTCCCCAGTCTCGGGGGTTTGTCTTAAATTACGTTACCTTCACCAGCTCGTTTGTGCCCCAACTTTTTGTACTATCTATATTAGCCCGCATAGAGTGGTATTCTAACAGTGTATGTGTGCTACTAATCTCTGCACGTTTTCTGGACAAGCAATAACTCCATATGTTTCTTCGGGTTTCTGGGTGTTTGAAAGATTAATTATCTACTCAGTTTTTTGAAAACATGACAATTGTTTTTTTTTTCAATAAAAATTTAAAAAGAGCTTTTATGCAAAAACATTTGCAAAATTGTGCCGACGAAATGAGAGCCTTTTCAACTTAATAATCTTATTTCGGAGTGATTTATTGGAAATGTTTATACTTAAAAGATTCTAATTTATTTTGCTTCATATTTTATTTTATAGCGAGTGTGTTGACAATCTTAAATATCATTATTTTAGCACCCCAGATTAGGGACCGGTAACAAAGACATGCTATATAGTTTCAAACTATGTGAGCTATATTTCAGTGGCTTGCTGATCATGCATAACGTTAACACGAAGCTATAAGCACAAAGCTTGCATTGTTTATAGCAATAAAACTTGACTGAAACCTAACTATCTCATTTTGAAGTGGTCTAATCCTCCAGAATGTGAACAAGTTATTGTATTAAAAGATTTTTTCGTAAAAGGGCCGCACTAATAAAATAAGGCGGTGCGTCAGCGGCTTATATCACGCAGTTAACGACTTACCTACACACATTTACAAAGAGATCATAACTCTTACCTATTGATGCTGCTCGAAGTCCATCAGGCCCGCCTAACAATCTAGCCATCGTAGGACGCTCATACGGCCTCAATCAACTCAATCTTCACTTCGATCTTTTGTCCAGCTGTTCGGAACATTAGGCATCGCCGGGTTCATGACCGGGTTCCGAGTTACTTCCCCACGTTAAACACGTTCTCCTCGAGCGAAGCCCTTCGTCCAAGTAACCCAGTGATGTTCCGAGCCATCCAATCGCTCGAATGCCACCCCTACCGGCTTTCACACCTGTCACACCACCTAAAAAAACATCGCAACCGGAGTGCCTAGCTCTCGGGCAGCGCACACGCCGGCACGCCGGTTTTGTGTATAGGCGGTGTTGCCATAGCGCCGGCTCCGAGGTCGAGAAACCTACCCCCCCCCTCCCTCAAAAAAAAAAATACAAAGAAAACGGAAAAAGAAAAACGGCGGAGGCGGTCGTCACACGGCGCGAATTTTCCCAATTGCTCCGTCGTGGTTTGATGGCGAGGCGACAAGGACAGAGAGCGTCGCTTCGATATTTGTTCCCCGCACTCTACTTCCTTTCACGTTACGATGAACCGCGGTGGAGGCTGCGAGCCGTTATTAGCCAATCCAATGCATGTTAGTGTCACGTGACCATCGGGAACGACGCAGCGACGCACGGGGAGCGTAGTCGTCACGCGGTGCATTCGCCGCGCTGGATCCAACACCACTTAGATTAATCGAGGCCCGTTCGCTGGGGTTTCGACGCCATCACATTCGGATCGAGCAAAGACGCTTATTGGATACGAGTGCAGCGTCAGCGTTCGGCTGGACGTCGCGTCCAATGAAACGCGTCGAAAGGACGCTCGGCGCCAGGCTCGGGTCCAATTGCCGCCCCTGTGATATCCGACCGTGATGACGTTGTATGGATGAAGAGGACGACGGTCGCAGGCCTCGATTAATTCTAGGTCGCGTTGCTTGAATGGGTAGCGACGGCTCGTGCCACCCGTTCCGGTCCATGGTAAGCTGAAACGGAGTATGGCGGGCGTGTGTGATGGATGAGTATTGACCGCTATTCTAAATAATAGATGAAGACGGAGAAAGGTAGGCCTTGTGGGAAGCCTTGTTTATGCCTTCATATCTCTGGGTCAGGGCTGGAGGGTATTGAGATAAAAAAATCTTTGCGTTAGAAATCCTTTTAGATTATCTGCATTACTATACCAAGATTCACTTCAAGGCGCTATTAAAGCATTTATTTTTAACATAACTTTTTAATTTTAGAAGTTTGAACGTACGTCGTCGCCAAAAGAGAGGGGGGTGGAACTGAATTTGTGTATAGGCCACGTGATCTCAATTTGCCCGCTAAATTAAGCGGGGAAATAAATAACCACTATGTTATCATTTCCTCCCTGAAATGTCTGTTTACGTCTATGAAAAATCCGTAAACGATCACGTCCTAAATACATGATACCATGCATTGTAGGGCTTTGGAGTAAAAGATCGCTGCCAATTCTAGATTTATTCCAGAATTTAAATACTTTTAAAGGGGTACTCCGCCGATTTTTTTTAGCTAGCCCGACTGACTACATTTTCGGAATCCCCAGCATTTACCCTTTCCGGTGTTCTATTTAGTATCACGAACTTCATGATGGACATTGTGAAATCGACAAATAAAAATTATGCAAAAACCAACATTCATATATACCCGCACTTTTCTGTGCTGTGACGTCAGTAGCAGGCAGGCTCGCCAGTCGAGCAGGCAGTCTAAAAAATTAACTATGGCGAGCATTTGTTTCGTGCTGCTGCGCGGGTTCTGGAGCGAGCTTCCAATGCATCTGTACGACACCATGAAACTGCTTGGAATCAGCTGGAAACGAATTCTACAGTCCAAACAGTGAACCCCTGCTTTCCGCTGACGTCGCTTTTTCGTTATTGACAGTAGAGACTTTCAGTTGGAAAAAAAAGGTGAGGGCCAAGATTGTAAATTTAATAACTTTGCGGAAAAAACTATCTTGACATAATATTTGGGATACTATTTCAGCAATGGTCGCTGGTGTGTTTCGCAAATTTTCTGGCAAATCAGATCGCCGGAGTACACTTTTAAGGCGCATCGATTGTATCGCTGTACTCACCCAACTTAGGCATATCGTCACTTAGGTTGTCAAGTTCACGTGTTCATACAAGAAGAAAATAAGACCACTATACTTTATTTCGGGGGAGGGGGGGATTATAACATTTACGCCAAAACTCGGAGAAAGATGTAGACAAGGTATGAAATGAAAAATGGTTCCCAGCTAGCTGTGCTTGGAGATTTGTGTTCTTGTCCTTTCTCCCCCCCCCCCCCCGGTTCCCCTTCTCTAGGGATTATTATCGTTATTCTTTTCCAGCTCGCTTGCACCTTTGCATTAATTGCATTATCATCGTGCGTATTGAATTTCGATCAGATTTATCTGATTAAATTAGGGTTATGCGATATATAATCTTTGTTTACATTTCTGTTGGATGAGCCGACATGAGTCATTTTATTTTGTTTGTTTTGTTCGTAAGAGATGTTGCTTGCAGCTTTTGACAATCACAGTGTATTTTCGATATTTGAATCTCATGCCGCATGTTTTTTTGTTTTGTCATTTTGTTTTACTTTTTGTTTGCTTTGCCCTCCCCTCTACAATGCTTCGGCGCATGAGGGTATATACAATTAATGAATAAATAAACAAATAAATAAATACGTAGACTCGTGCGGGTCTCATTATAAGTAATCAAATCCCTTGTAATCGACTACAATTTGGAGTAATTTTGTAATAATTTCAATATGTTTAAGAGGAGTAATCGCAACAGTAATCCGATTACCTTTGGAAGAGTACTAAAATTACTTGTAACTGTTACTTTCGTTTTCACTCATTTTTTTTTAATGTCGGCTTTTGTTTCTACGAATTGCCTACCAAAGAATCATCCAACCGTATCTACGAATAGAGGGTGGCTTACCGAAATTGGCGGATTAAGAAAGATAAGGAGCTTATAATTTGACGATTTCAATCAAGTACTAAAGAGTGAAAAGACCAGTATTCAAACTTATAAAAAAAATGTGTCGTTTTGAAGATCTGAGGTAATCGGCGAAGTAACGTTTTTCTTTATTTTTATTTTTTTTGACAAGTATTGGCCAATTACTTTTCGTCTCGAATCAGTCAAGTAATCTCATTGGATACTACTTTTTTTAACCAAGATAAAATGTAAATGTAACCCGTTACTTGTTTTTCGAGTAACGTGTATACAACTGGATATACGTAACTTTGCCTAAAAAATGTTCCCCCTAGTTTTCTGTAAACATGACAAATTGATTCCTCGGTCTTATCAATCACTGAAAACGGCAAAAAAATATGTCCTGTAGATACAATTATAAAGTAAGGTATAGTTTATTTAAGAACTCGATCTTTATTTCAGAGGTAAACCAGGCTATATACTAAAGTAAACAGCGGTCTGATATTTTTGGTTAGTCAGAAAGCACCAACTTTAACATATACTTCCGCAGATCAAAGTTGGAGTCACTTTGAAGTTTGCGTAGATAAAAACACCATAAAAAACAGTTGGTTACAGTCAAATTGTGTTTCAGAAGCATCTTGCACACGGTTCCAATGTTGTCACTGCTACTGAGGTCGGATCTAAGTTAAATACTAACGGTACCCCGCTGTGAATCTAGAATATAAAAAAAACGACGTAGAATTGTGGTCTTCGAACTCGATCACAGTTTGCGAGTTGCCCAACGGCACAGGATCTTTTATATGGTTCTAAAGTGCGGAATGCGATGGTACGGGCTCCTAAGAAAAACAAAGCGGAAAGCTCGTGTAACACAAAACGGATATATTGCCCGATGCAAAATCAACATTTCATGTATAACTCGGTCTCTCTGTTTGTTTCTGTCGCTTTCATTCTTTCTGTCTTCCGGTTTGTGAGCGTGTGTGTGCACGCTTTAGTTTCGTAGTATTTTCCTTCGCATTTTGATTTGCTTGCAACTGACGAATAAAGTGGAAGGTAAAAGCAAAACTTACCTCTCCGATTTGCGGGGAAGAGAACCGTATGTTGCTTGTGTTCAGCGTGATGTACATTTTCTTTTTCTTTTCTGATGACTCTTTCGAATACATTCAAACCAAATGCAGATAAAGAAAGTCAAAATGACAGACGAACGGGGAAAAACGATATGTCTTAAAATATTTATGCGGAATATGTTTGACTTAGATCGCCATAGTAAAGATGGAATGTCGTTGTAATACGATATAAAAAATCTTGATTTTCGTACTTCTCCCTGCATATGGCTAAACCCTTTAAACCGGGCGGCGACTTGAAAGTTAACAAGCGTTAACATTTACTTCACACTTATTATCTATTTAAAAAAAACACAGCGCCTTTTGTGCATTTTGTCAAGGTTCAAAGCGCAATATACAACTGATCCACATTCTTGCGGCACAAGAATTCTGTTAGTAATGAATTCCACTCTTAAATGAAACGCACCAAATTAGCGTTTAAAAATATTTTTGCTGGCGGCACATGGTCGAACTTTAAAAGAGTGATCTGTTCGGAGTGAGATATTATTTGGCGATTGTAGGTATAATGAAGCAGCAATTTGTGACTCTCTTAGAACAATAGAGTTAAAAAGAAAAGCTTGAGTTGGAGACGTCTACGGCGCTACTCCAGAAGAACGCAGCCCAAGCCTTGCTACATTTCTGTTGTGTTCAATAAGCGATCCTGCCTCCCCAGGACAAGCCGAGCAGCGACAGATTGAATGCGCCCAAGTGAAATAATATAAACCCTGCAAACGGATCACACTCAGGGCAATTATATTCTAAAATCGGCCTAACGTATGCTTAAACAGTGGCGCCACTTGTGTCAGCGGAACCCAGGCCGGTGGCCTGCCGCGACCTCCCCCTCTCCCCCAGTGGCGCCACTCTGTTTGATATGCAGTTTCTTTAGTCTCTCTACTAACATGGTTGAGGCTACGCTGTAAAGAAATAGAGACCTGCCCGTGAACACTATTTACTTGCGTTGACCATAAACCGTCTCCCGAAAATAGAAGATATCTAGGCTATTCGTATAGCGCGCTGATTTTGTTAATATTTATGCACCATAGACAAAGCACTAAAATGTAATTCCTTTATATTTTGGAGGTAAAGTTTACGCGAAAGCAAATATTAACATTCAAGGACATTCTATTACTCGTACGCCATGTCTCAATGCATCTCAGGTCACTTACAAGCTGTGCGGACTCCCTTTAAACAGACACTCTACTATACAATAGCCAATCCTCCGCTAAGAGAGTCATATTAAAATGGGCCTCAGTCGAAATATTATTATTCAAAAATTAGAAAAAGAAGTGGCCCCAGAATAGGCATCTGTGGCACTCCAGACGTAACAGAGACCAGGCCCGAACATGTCCCGTTTACTACAACTTGCTGTTTTCTTGAAGTTAAGTAGTCCCTAATCGAGTTAATCAGAGATATATCAATATTTAAACCTTCAAAGTTTTGTAGTAGTGTGGAGTGAGAAAGTTGCGAACGCTTTTCCTTAAATTTAAAAATAAACAGTAAAGCTGACTTTTTTGTTTTCAGTTTCCTTAGTGATATCATATTAAAATTTAGTTAACTGTGGCGTCACACACACGAAAAAAGAACATTTTTGAACCCATGGTGACGATCAGTCGAAATTCCTTTTAAACTAAAGTGTTTCAATAAAGATGCGTACAAGACGTTCAATTATTTTATAACAAACTGGGGTATGTGAAACCAGACAGTAGTTCGACACGTTAGATTTCGATACATTTTTCAAAAGCGGCACCACCTTAATTATAGCAGCCTTCCAATCAACAGGAAAACTTCCAATTATCAGGCAGTTTTCCCCCAAAACGATTTAATGTATATTACGTGGAGGTACTGTGCCACTTCTACAAAACAACGTTTCAATACTCTGGGCGATACATCATCAGGACCAGAGGATTTCGATTCATTAATATTAACAGACAACTTGGCAATATCACTAGCAGAGATGCAACCTGTTCCATCGTAGCTTGCCGTTTCCCTGACAATCTGTAGAAAGACAGGTTCACCAGGAAAAAAAAACTGAATTCAATCAATATTTAGATACACTAGATGTACAATATACAAATCAGTAAGGTTAATCGTTTTTAATACTAATGCTGATATGAAACGTCTTCGACGTCGTCACCTATACATGCCCGCGCAAGTGGCATCCACGTCAGTAGGTGTTTTGTGAGTGGCGTCACCGGGGACCCCGAGCCATGCGGGTTCACCCGCCCACGCCTGGTTATGCGTGGCTTTCCCTTGCCATTGGAAAAGGGCATCCTGGTGGTTGAGCCCAGCCTGGGGTAGGTTTAGGCCCTTCGGGGCCCTCCAGGTGGGACGATATACCACTTCGGCCCCCCGCTTCTCTTAGACGGAAGTCCTGGTAAGGCCCGGCCTGGATCATTCAATCAGTCGCCTCTCTTCACCTCTCCTCTCTCTGTATCTTCTCTCTTTCTCCTGTGTTTTTCTATCTCACCTTCTTCGGCGGCAAGGGCTAACCTTGGTTGGCGATGGACCTCTGTCTGGAGCCACCTTTGGGTATAGTTCCCCGGCAGCACTGTTATAGTAATGTATCCAGCAAAGTCATTTTTGTTATGGTGCATTACCTAACTCCTTGTTCGGTTCGGTGGTGGGTGGATCAACACAGATTCCGAACAACATTGCCTTTATTATGGATTCCCGCGGTCCTAAACCCCGAGCAGGGCGACCCCTCAGAAGTGGCTGCCGCACTCCTCTTACTTCCGAAAAGCTAACGAACCGGAAAAATATCCTCGATTTTTTGTAGTTCACTCTACAAGCGACACTGTGTATTTGTATAAGGTTTCTCTCTTTCTTATTGCTAAGCACTTAGAACAAGTGATTGGAACAGGTTATACGCTAAAAAAGCTAGCCGGAGACTTCTTTACTGAGGTAGAAAATAAGCCATAGAACACAGCAATCCTGAAGATAACAAGCCTGGGAGATCGACAGGTTACCCGTTACTCCCCATCGTACCCTGAACACTGTTCGCGGTCTTATCTCTGAAGTTGACCTTCTCGAATGCAGTGAAGAGGAGTTCCTTGAAGGTCTGCGTAAGAGTACTCTTGTAGCTGTTTGACGGATCACGTTAAAAGGGGATGGAAAAGAAAACTCAACTGGACGCCTGATACTTACATTTGAACTCCATGATATTATGTCCACCGTGAAGGTAGGATACTTTAACTGCAGAGTCTGCACTTTCATTCCAAATCCTCAGCAATGTTTCCGCTGACAACGTTTTGGGCATGGTTCCCGAGACTGGCGCGGCGAGAAACGTGTGGAAAATGTGGTGCAACTGACCATGTAGTGGACATTTGCGAAAGTAGCGGAGCACACCCTGCTTTGTTCGCTCATGCCGGAAATAGAAAGTCGAAGAAGAAGTACTGGCTTTCAAAGTTAAACACAACTTTAGCTACCAAGCAGCCAAAGAACTGCGTGCCTTTCAGGCAAGGGGTTCTTATGTCCAGGCAGTGAGGAGTGCACCCCCCTTTCTACGTCATCCATGGAGACGCAGACTTCTCCGGAAGATCTGTCCTTCCCAGAGGGGTCCCCATCTGAACCTCTGAATGCGACACAAGCTTTATTACCTTCATGTTCTAAAGAAGGGTGCTGTGCCCTCCAAGGAGGTACCACACCTTCCAAAGTGCCAGACATGCCATCAGTGGCACTAGCTGGCCCTTCTGGCCGGGGTCAAGGGCTCCCTCCCCGTGCCCCCGGCAGCAACAAGAAGCACGGGCGGATAGAATAAACACCCTCTTCCCAGGGTCCAAAGCTCTCAATGGACAAAAAAGAAATGGACGAGAGCCTACAACCTTCTGAAGATGACCCGTATCTTACTAAAGCAGAGTCTCTTTCTTTGGTCCCCTCTGAGGTTGTAGGACGGCCAAAGGACACTGTTAGGAAAGAAAAAAAAATCCCATTGGCTGAGCGAAACGGAACCTAAAGTCCCATTTGCTGCGAGGCGTCATGTCAGAGGCATCATCACGGAAGCCGGCGGGGTCGCTCAAGGTCAAAGTGGAAGCGCCTCACAAATAAAACACAAATAAGAGAACAACAACGCAAACGCATCGTCGCGGAAGCCGTGAAACCGGCGGGGTTCGCCGCGCCTGCGCAGTTGGAGAGTGTGATATCACTGCCGTAGCGCCGTGTGAAAAAGGAAGACGTGGAGCGCTGCTTGTGGGAATGCTTTCGCGTTCCTACACGTAAGCAGTCTTAAGTGTCCTCCTGTAATTCGTTTTGTCGCTCTAATGTGTCTCGGGCATTAGTATAGCTATCACAGCTTTCTATTAAAAAAATTTGTTAAGATTAAAAAAAAAGCTGTCAGCTTTTCCACTCTGGTGAAGAAGGAAGACCAGCGGAGCTGTACAATGGAAAGTAATGGCCGGCCACAAGTCGACAAGCCAGAGTGGAAAGGCTGCCGCCATCTTTGAGCGACGGCGGCAACCAGATAAGTGGCTTGCCGCCGTCGCTCATAGATGGCGGTAGGTGTCCAGAGTTCGGTTTCTTCATTTCTTTGCGGGGGACACGATCGTGGGGAAACTAACCCTTAACAGCTCCGCTGTAAAACAAATAAGACTCCAATCTACGCTGTGAAGGTAGTTGGACAGCGAAGCTGTGGTATTACCTGCAACGATTGCCCAATGCACTATAGACCCTTTTCATCGCAAACGACACCAGGTGGTCCTCCAGTCGTTGACGTCCCGGAGAACTTCTGGTTTTTAAAAGGAATGAACAAAGGCCACCTTAACACCGTTCCTCGAAATTTAGATGAAACGTTTAACCACCAATTTTCGAGGTGAACGCCAAAAGAACGAAGGAAGGAGTGGGAGATCCGTTAAATTGTTTCGAGTATTCTTGTAAACCAGCTTGGCTCCTCCAAGATGTTATATTGTACAACCGAAGGCCCTCGTTTAATCTTCAAATTTGTTTTCCGTGTATCATTTATGCTTTCCAGCACTGGTGACATTAGCAAGCTCAACAGGCTTGCAAAGACGGTGCGAATGGAAGTCGCTTGGGACGCAAGCGGCATTTCATGTTGGTCAACAGCAAAGGATCTATACTATGGCGCACCGTGCATTCACGAGGGCGCCCATCAAACCACTCTGGCATCGTGGCCGCGAGGCGGCTATGCAGTTGCTTCGCCTCAGACACGATCACATGGTCGTGTCGCCGCACGGTCGATTGGGATCTCGAATTCGGCTCCCGACGGGCCGCTTTCTCTTCTAGCCACTGCATGGCGCTGCAGGCGCCCAGGGCGGGCGAGGAAGCAACCTCCTCGTCCATCGATCGAGATAGTCGGGGGGACTGGGAGGCAAAAGCCTCTTAGGACTCCGGACGCTACCGAGACCAGGCAAGTGTGTGGCGACCGGATCTAGGGTAATCGCGGGACACGAGGCCTGGGGGCCCTCTTGTGTGTTTAGCTTTGGCTTTACGTGCGTTTGTAAATATTTGTGTAATGTTCGCGTGTATTTGTAGTTTAGATTGAGTGTTTTGAGCGTTGTGTTTTATGTACCAATAAACGGGGAGCGGAATCCCGCTCCCGTGAAAGAACCAGGCTGGACTCGGGTTACTGAAGGACCACGTGGGAAATGGCGAATCGGCGGCGGCACGCAAATTCCTACAATACCAAATGATTGACGGAAGAAAAGTAAATGCACTGTACCAAAACTTTCTTATATATGAAAAGACTTCGTACGCTGCCGTTGCCGCGGCAGCTTATGCAACCGCAATCTTTACCGAGAAACGCATGCGGAGAGCGCTACGTGCTTATCATCGTTCACGTAAAACCAGATGATAAATGATAACGCGCGCAAACGGTGATAAGGCGTGCGCGGTGGTTTTCTGTCGACAGACACGAAAAAAAACCGGCGTACGAGTCGTATACAGCTTCGCTGTAACACCTGTATATGCTTATCCGCGGAGATAAAAACTAAAAACCTCACCGTCACTACTCTGATATCATTGATTCCTACTTATACCAAAAGTCGCGTCTGCCATTTCGCACAAGATAGCGACCGCGCGTAGTCAGAACGCGCTTAAAAGGTGAAAAGGCGCGAACCTTTTTAACCTTTTAATCGATATGAACCAACTAGCCCCAACCAAAGTTTTATTGCAACAGAACGCGCGTCCGACGACCCAGTAAAGAAAGATGACGGCTCGCGGATGGCGGCTATTGGGCTGTTCTCAGCTCGCGTTTCAAGTTCACCTGACTAAAAAAAAAAAAAAGAAAGGAAAGAGAAAATATATTTATGCCTGCACTAAGCATAGCTCGCGCGAAACCTTCGAACGACGTGGTTGGTCACTGTGTGTGTGTGTGTGTGGGGGTCATTTTGGAAAAACATTAAGGTGGTCCAATGCAACCAATTTCGTTTCGTTTTTCTAGTCATTTTTCTATGGCAGTAGACGCCACAATGGACCAAAAGTGTAATTAAACCCGCTCCTAACCTTCGCCAGTTTAGGAACGAACGCATCCGACTCAGTAAATCACATCTTTGCCGATGCCGCCACAGGTTGCATTGTTTGGGCAGTGCGGCATTGGCTCACGCTACTTCAAATGACCGCGGTATTACCGACGACCGGCTGGTTTGTTTGTTTAGAGTGACCTCACGTAACGTCCCAAACATTGGAGATGCGAATGTTTCGATAATTACCAAAATTAAGTTTAAAAAATTGTGTAAAGAAAGTGGACTCGATTGTACAGTCAGCACGGAATGAAACCCGAACGCCGGAACGCGTGGCCATCGACACAGGCTGCTCCACCTGGAGGGCCCCTGAGAACTAATGAAAATGCGCCGGGGTGCGAGGGTGCGGGTCCTACTAAGATGTGCTCGACCCTCGCGCGGCGCGTCTGGGACTTCCGCGTTTCGCCGGTGGCGCGCTGTAAGCGCCGTCACTCGGGGTGCTTTTGTGTCGCCGCACTGTCGCCCGGTCGACACCTGCGGCTTGCGCGCGGCGCGAGAAGGTCGATGCTAGGAGCAGCAGCAAGCTGCTTGCGCGCGCGCCAGCGGAGCACGCCCATGGTGTCTTCTCCTCCTGGCGTGCGCAGTTTTTATTGTTTGTTATACGTATCGTAATTTTATAATTAGCAGTACTTATAGCAAAACAGCGCGACATACGAGACAGAAGAACAAGTTGGGACACATGACGAGTGCTGACACCCAACTGAAGGTTGCTACTACAAATATTTAGTATATAATATATGAGCACATCCATACGTCCACTCCCAGAGCTCGTCCATTAACCTCTCTTGTTCTTCAGGCTCGTATGCCTCGCTGCGAATGCCATAATGCAGGTCTACTAACTCGCGCACTCAGCAAACATTTTCCTTAATTGTAGTGACTTGAGCCTTGAACAATACGTCACTCTGTGCAGATTCTGGTCCGATCTGTCCAGCGCACCCATTAATTATCGCTTTGTGTATCGGATGCCCAGCGATATCTCTTCAGCGCTGTCATTAATTATCGCTTTGTGTATCGCAAGGGCGAAATGAAAGTTGAAACATTTCGTGCACAGAAGACCCGTAGTGCTTGATGACGTGTCACCGGAACCACGCAGAGGCTCCGGTGAACAACGTGGCACACGCGGTTTCTGAGAAATAGTGAAACGTCATAGACGCGAAATAAAATTCGTTTATTGGCACAACCATACTCTTTATGAAGAAAAAAATGCTGCAACAGACCGACGCGGATGCCTCGGTTTTTATAAGCAATGCGCATGTTTTCGTGCGAGGTTATCAGTCGATTCTTATAAAAAGCGAGGAATTGCTCGCTGACGCTCTCTTTGGTAACCACCGATATGCCAGGCGTATCAATTCCGGAGCGGAATAAGTTCATCAGCCTGTCTGAGCAGGGCCTATCGCAAAGAGCTATAGCCAGGTTAAGCGGCCGCCCGGTGTCGACCGGGCGACAGTGCGGCGACACAAAAGCACCCCGAGTGACGGCGCTTACAGCGCGCCACCGGCGAAACGCGGAAGTCCCAGACGCGCCGCGCGAGGGTCGAGCACATCTTAGTAGGACCCGCACCCTCGCACCCCGGCGCATTTTCATTAGTTCTCAGGGGCCCTCCAGGTGGAGCAGCCTGTGTCGATGGCCACGCGTTCCGGCGTTCGGGTTTCATTCCGTGCTGACTGTACATGTTCTTGTTTAACTCCACTATTTTATTTTTATTTTTGTATGCCCCTGCATGCTTCAATTTTCTACGCAGAACGTTTAAGTAGCCCAATAACTTCCAACGGAGAAAGCGCTGCAGGGACGCCTAATTGACCAGACTTCCTGGCTAATCTCCGTTTGAATCTAAGTGTAACCGCCGCCGAAGCTACGATCCGATACACTCTTAGAAACATGGGGTTTATAGGGGTACACCCCTTGTCCCATATGTGACACCCCAAAACTACATTTGGACGTTCAGTCCACTGACGTCGTGCTGGCGATACATACTTTTGAGAGCGGCTTGACAGCTGATGGATATAACGTATTAAATAGCTAATATGCGCATCACAAACTAGAAAAAAAAAACACTGAGGTTTTTCAGCAGGACCAATCAAACCTTGATTGTCTTACTGTAGCCTTTAATGCGTACATTTGCTATTTTAATAAGTTGTCTCAGTCGACTGTCAAGCCGCTCTTGAAAGTTGGTATCGTCGGTTTGACGTCTCTGGACTGAATGTCGAATTGTTGTTTTGGGGTGTTGCATATCGGACAAGGGGTGGACGCCAATACACTCCCTATTTCTTAGAGTGTAGGGTCAATTAAAGCCACTAAATGCGCTGCGCTTAGAGTATCGGCACTCCGTTCCCCGACATTGTTGTGGGCGCCGCCATTTTAGTGCTTGTGGAGAGCAGACGCAACTGTCGATCGTCATGATTCAAAAGTGCGACTTCCTTAGCATTAGATTCGGAGTTAGAAAGCTCATGCAATTTACCTCTACTTTGTCGCGAACTGTTTAAACATTCCTGGAGGACGGCTATGTCTTTGGCGTTAACCGCACCTAGGAAGCACTCGTCGTCATCGTCGTCGCTGCTGCCGGAAGGTGTTTCGATGGGAACTCATGGACAGGCAGTTGGCGTCACCGTGTTTGCGGCCTGGCTTGTAGACCTCAGTCATGTTGAACTATTTTAGTCGGAGACTCCATCGAACAAGGCGTCCTGACGGGTCCTTGAGGTTCGCAAGCCAGCAGATCGAGTGGTGGTCCGTGACTACGCGGAACGGGCTCCCGTACAAGTACGAACGAAACTTCATGATTGCCCAGACGACCGCAAGACATTCTTTTTCAGTCGTGGAGTAATTTGTCTCCGACTTGGACAGTGTCCCATTTGCGTAGGCGATGACTCGCTCGGTGCCTTCTTGAACTTGAACCTTGGGGCAGCCGGTCTAACGCGCCAAGTCCTGCGTTACTTGCGTACGTGTGAATCTCTGTTTCCGCATCCTGATCAAAATGTAAAAATACAGGAGGAGTCTGGACTCGACGCTTTACCTCGTCGAGTACCTACTGCCGCTCCTCGGCCAATTCGAACTTCTCGGCGTTTTTCGTGAGGCTTGTGAGCGGTGCGGAACTCCTAGCAAAATAGTATATAGCCACATAGTCCAAGGAACCTTCGTACGGCCTTCTTGTCTGTCCGCTCTGAAAATGCTGCGATGGTGAGAGTCTCTTCTGGGTCTGGGCGAGCGCCTTCGATACTAACCACGTGACCTAGGAACTTCAGTTCGTCATAGGCGAACCGACACTTTGACGGCTTGAGGGTGAGTCCGGCGGTCCGTATGGCTTGGAAAACAGCTCGGAGTCATCGCAAGTGCTCGTCGAAGTCGCTGGAAAACACTACGACGTCGTAGAGGTAGACGAGAAAGCTCTGCCACTTCAGTCCTGCCAATAGGGTCTCCATGACACGCTGGAAAGTTGCTGGCGCCGTGCATAGTCCGAAGGGCATCACCTTGAACTCGTAGAGTTCATCCGGCGTGACGAAAGCTGTCTTCCCTCGGTCCCGTTCGTTGATTTAGATCTGCTAGTAGCCGCTCTCGAGGTCCCTCGACGAAAAGTATCGAGATTTGCGCAGTCGGTCTAACGTGTCGTCGATGAGGGGGAGTGGATAGGCGTCTTTTTTCGTCACCGCGTTCAGCTGCCGGTAGTCCACGCAGAACTTAAACGTTCCATCCTTCTTCGTAACCAGTACGACTGGAGAGGCCCACGGACTGCTCGAAGGTTGAGCTATGTCGTCGTTCAGCATCTTTTCAACTTGCTCCTGGATCACCTCCCTTTCTTTTATGGAGACCCCGTATGGGTATTGATGCACAGGGCGCGCGTCGTCCTCGGTAACTATGCGGTGCTTCGCAACGGCGGTTTGGCCCACCTTCGACGACGTCACAAAGCAGTCGCTGTATTCGGCGATGAGGTTAATCAGCTGCCGTCGTTTCGGGCCCGGAAGCTTAGGGTCAATGTTCAGCTGCGCTGGCGACGTACTGTCTTTCTATTGTGGCGAGGATTCTTCAGTAATTGCTGCGATTTCGGTGGAGTTGCGGAGTTCCTCGACGTGGGCCAGGGCTGCACCTTTCGTGAGGTGTTGCGTTTTTTCCGGAAGTTCGTCGCGAGGACCACAGTGCGGCCATCCTGAGCTACTCCTCTTGCGACGCCTTTTCCTCTTCCCAGGTGCAATTGAAGGTTTCCTTCCAGAACGACTTCGCCGCAGGTAGCTGCATCGGTCACGACGGTTGCGACAACACTTCATCGCGGCGGCAGGTTCACGTGGTCGGCAGCGACTCGGACGACGGCTGACTCTGTTGTCTGAAGCGTCCTTGAAGGCAGAGCAGGTGTGCGCAGAGCCAATATGTTCTCCCCAAGGTCGATGGCGGCGCCGTATTCACAGAACGCCCATGCTGAGAATGACGTCTCTGGCACGGTCTTGTAAAACGACGAGGTTCAAAGGACACGTCTCGCCGTGAATTTCAACGCAAGCAGTGCACCTTCCGACAGGCGTGATGAGGTGTCCTTCAGCCGTTCGGATCTGCGGCCCATCCCACGGCGTCATTATCTCGTTATTTTTCGAAGGCTGCGATAGAGCCTCCCACTCAAGACTGAGTAGTCTGCTCCTCTGTCCAGGAGTGTCGATACGCCGTGGCCGTCGATAACAACGTTTAAGTTTGTTGGGCATCGTTGCAGGAGAGTTGTTGCGATGCATGGTGTCGGGAGAGTGAGAGCGCTCCGGCGTTTATGGAGGCTCTTTACGTTGTCCGTCCACGGCAACTTCACCTCCGGGAGTTTCCGCGCTTAGTTTTCTGGGTGGGAAATGGGGCACAGGCTATCTCGTCGAGACCGACGAATAGGCGACACTTGACGGTGCGGGCAAGGCGAGCGGGATCATCAGGGATGAGTTTTCCCAGTGGACGCTGGCCGGGACAAGAACTCCTCAATGTCCCTCGGTCGTTCCCCGCTCCTTGGGGGGGGGGGCGTTCGGTGCGTACCCAAGTAGAACTGGCTGACGGTATGGGCATCGCCGGTACACATGGTCGGCTTCCCCGCAACGGTCACAGAGCCGGTGTCAGTCGGCCGTCCTCCAGACGTCCGTCTTCCTCGGCGAAGGTTGCTCTGGGTGTACGTGCTGCACAGCTGGAAGTTCACGTCACGCTGGTGTCGTATACCGGTGAGCAAGGGGCGGTGGTGGTCTGGTAGCTGCGGCGTAGCTGAGCGTCGGTGGTGCGAGACCAGCGCTGGCGAGAACTTCTGGCTGCAGCACCTGCTCAACTTCTTCCCTGACAATCTCGGCGATTGAGGGCCAAGCTGGGCTTGCGGCAGCAGCTAGAAGCTTCTTGATTTCTTTCAGCACGACGTGCCTCATGAGCTCGCGGAAATCCGGGCTGTTGCAGCTGGAAGGCGAGAGTGAAGCGACGCCGGGAAGTCGCTGGTAATAGGAGGCCCGTACTTGAAGGGCACGTTCAATGTTTGTAGCCTCAGTGACGAATCCTTCGACTGTAATAGGCGGCGTTCACAGGAGGACTTCGAAAATGTTTTCCTTCATTCCCCGCATCAGGATCCGCAGCTTTTCTTCTTCAGGAGAGTTTGGGTCCGACCGGTTCATCAGGTGGAGAACGCCTTCGACGAAGCCTGTGACGCTTTCGTTCAGCCCTTGGAATCTTGATTGCAAAAGTTCTTCGGCCCGCTGTCGTCGCGGCTATTTGGCAAAGGTGCGTCGAAGCTCGACCTGGAATTCTTCTCACGACTTACCAGGTGCGGACCGTGCCTTCCAAAGCGAAGTAGACGTTTCGTAGGCTTTGCTCAGCACCCATCTGTTGGACCGGGCGACGAGCTCGTACTCCAGTTGTCCAGTTGTCCACATCTTCGTAAAGGCCGCCATTGAAAGTCGCCGGCGTCCGTGACAGGGCCTGCACGTAGACGATGGAAGTCGGTGGTGTTCCGTCTTGCTGTGACGTTGTGCTCATCGTTGCCGTAGTCCTTATTGTCTTCGACGGTTGAGGGACGAATTCCGGAGGCCGGCCTTGGGTACGCGGCTTCCCTAGTTCCAGGTTCGTCAACGGGGATAAAGGCCCATACGCACATTCGCGTTTGAACGCGTTTGAGTGCGTTGCGGCGTCCTTGCGGCCAGGAGCGGTCGCTTGCGGAGCGACGCGCGCCTTCCCGCAACGCTCCGCAACGCGACGCAAGAGAGTAGAGACTCGCTCAACTTTCCGAAGCGTTGCGGTGCGTTCGACCAATCAGAAGCCGAGAAACGAGAAGGGTCGGGCGCATGCGCAAGAGCCCGAGAACCCGCCGACTCCGCCGACTGGCTCGTCGCTCGAGGACTCGAGCAGCGCTGACTCGAGGCTCGACGAACGGAAGGTCCACCGTCCACGTGTTTTTATTTCGTTTGTTTTGCGGCGGTTTGCGGAACGTTGTAGCATGGCGACGTCGGTGGCAGCGTGTGTGGACCAGGAGGAGTCAGAGAGGGAACTATCAGTTAGCGACCAGGAAAGCTTAATAATTCTGGTTGAGAAGTTCCCCTGGCTCTATGACACCCGCCGGGCCGATTACCGGGACAACGTTCGGCGGGAAAACGCCTGGGCAACTATCGCACAGAAAATGGGTAAGACTCATTTGTTCAATCGATTACTTTTACGAGTTTTCATTGATCGCGAGTTCTCGAAGCCGTAGTTTGCACTGCCAGGTTTGCCATGTTGCGGTGGGAATAGCCCCTTTATTCTGCGATCATTTCGTTATACGTTACGTCCGACGGAACCCGAAATAAAAATTAAAGTTACCCACGTAGCACGAGAACGTTCTGAAAACATTCCGGGAGTGTTCAAAAGAACATAGGCAACATTCTAGGAATGTTCCAAATTTACGTAAGAACATTCTATCAGCGTTGTCAGAATGTGGCGCTAGGCACTTATCGCTACATTCGGGGGAATGTATTCAAAGGGATATTCTTAGAACGTTCTGAGAACCACATAGAACATTACCAGGACATTCAATCAACATTCAAATATCCTAACAAGGTTCTAAGAACGTTCTCAGAACATTCAGAAGAACTTCTGCAACTTTCTTGAAATGTTGCAAATTTATGCAGGGACATCCTTTCAATCTCCTCGGAACGTGGCGTGGGTACATAACTACATTCAGGGAACATTCTCTGAGAACTATTTACGAAGATTGCAAATTACGGCTTGCTTAACCTACAGCTCAATGAGCCGTACTACATATATGGATATGATAAAGCTCATCACAGGGCGATCAATATTATTTAATCGAAAGATATTTTTAGAAGGCGCAAGCACAAGCTAGCCGCTTTCCCAGTGCACCAGCCTGAGCATGTACTAACGACAGTTTACTCCTACCTGTCACTTGTCAACTTCTTTCATTCAAAATGCGCTGCATACATGACCGATTACTCACTCCGAGCTTAAGAACAGATACACATGGCATCCCACACTCAACTGGGAAATACCTTTTTCAAAGTTTTGAAACCCATATGCTAAAAATCGGGTCTATTCAAAACTGCCCCTCTACATACGCAGTGAGTGCCAAGTTCAATATTAAGTTTAAAAAACCATTGCTTTTCTCCTACACTTTATATCACATTCCTGATCCCTTATGCTAAGTTTCCAGAAACTCCACTTAATTCGCATATTTTTGGCACGAAGTGGCATATAGTGGATGGTGTTTCGAACCACAGGTTGCGTGAGAGCTTCGTAAAGTTGGCTTCACCTGCGAAAATTGTAGGAATGTTCTCAGGCGAACGTTCCAAGAATGCTGCGCATATGAATGTCCGAAGGGGAACGTTCCGAGAACATTGTGCATACGAATATTCGCATACGAACGTTCCTAGAACATTCCAAATTGTGTTTTAACGTTCCTTCAACATTTAGAACACCCAGGGAATGTTCGCACGACATTGGGTGCTACGTGGGTGCGTGCAACATAACTTTATCCCAAGGTTTTCAGAACTCGAAATTAAAACTACAGTTACGTCCGACGTAACTTTACCCCAAGGTTTTCATTTACGTCCGACGGAACTCGAAATAAAATTGAAAGTTACGTCCGACGGAAATAAAAGTTAGAAGTAATGTCCTGTGTAACTTACGCTACCTTATTGAATGATACGCTTTGCGGCCGATACATGACGTACACAAAAAAATCATGAATTATTACTACGTTACATCCGATGCAGCATTCATTAATTGGTTAAAATTGCGACTCCATCTGTACCTCGAGGTTTATTGATAAGGCTGGAGTGTGTTTTTCGTGTATCGGGGCTAATCCATTGATTGGTCAAGAGACAGTTTTTCGGGACACTGTCTGAGGCTCTTCCTTCCATGACGGTCATATTGGTCACTCAAAAAGTGAGTTCAGACATGTTCGAGGCATACATATGTGTCAAACAAACATGCTTTGAAGATGCTCGCGACGTTTCTGCTGGTACTTCTGGAGCAAACACCATGTCTTTTGTGTCATGTATGAACAGTGCGACTTTGCGATTCCAACTCGTAAAGCCGCAGCCAATATTGTTCATTTCTTCATAACATTTGATTATAATTATTGTTATTTGTTTGTACCATCCTGATGAGGTTTCCGATTTCAGGTTTGGAGGTACATAAATGCAAAAGCATGTGGAAGGCCATCCGCGACCGCTACGTCAAGGAAACGAGAGCAACCAAAGGCAAGAGCGGAGCCGGCAGGGAGGATGCCCAGCCTTCCACATGGGTGCTCTTCAAGTTCCTCAGGTTTCTTGATGGCCAGATCCGCCGCAGACGGTAGGCACAAAATGTTTTAGATAATGAAGGGCATTGCGGATTGTTCCACACTTTGTATGCATTGTAATGATTATTTGGCAGAACCCTGATTGCTCCCAAGACGAAAGGAGCCTCAACCAACGCCCAGGCTCCAAACCTAAGTGAAGGAGCCCCCACTTCTGGGCCACAAGGCAGGTTGTTTATAAAGAGTCGCTTTCCAGACAGACTCTAATGCCTGAGTCATGCTAAAGCGAAAAACGGAAATAACAAACACTGACAAGCCTCAAACAGAAGCATCATGCACTTGAGAGTATCTTTGTCGGGCTTGCAATCACTGGTGCTTACTTCACGAGCACCGAACGACTAAATGCCTGCCGAAGGTACCGTCGCAAGCATGCTGCACATGTTTGAGGCTTGTCGGTTTTGGCTGCTCGTGTCTGTCGCTCTAACGGGACTCGGGCATGACAAGCTTTCGGCTACTTGACTTCCAGTAGGACGACAAACGGAAACAGCCGACATTGACAAGCTTCATACAGGAGCATCATGCACGGGAGGGTTTCTTTGGTGGGCTTGCACTCACTGGTGCTTACTTCACGAGCACCGAGCGACTAAATGCCTGCCAAAGGTACCGTCGCAAGCATGCTGCACGTGTTTGAGGCTTGTCGACGTGTTGGCTGCTCCTGTCTGTCGCTCTAACGGGACTTGGGCATGACAAGCTTTCGGCTACTTGACTTCCAGTAGAACAACAAACGGAAACAGCCAACATTGACAAGCTTCATACAGGAGCATCATGCACGCGAGGGTTTCTTTGGCGGGCTTGCACTCACTGGTGCTTACTTCACGAGCACCGAACGACTAAATGCCTGCCGAAGGTACCGTCGCAAGCATGCTGCACGTGTTTGAGGCTTGTCGACGTGTTGGCTGCTCCTGTCTGTCGCTCTAACGGGACTTGGGCATGACAAGCTTTCGGCTACTTGACTTCCAGTAGAACGACAAACGGAAACAGCCGACATTGACAAGCTTCATACAGGAGCATCATGCACGCGAGGGCTTCTTTGGCGGGCTTGCACTCACTGGTGCTTACTTCACGAGCACCGAACGACTAAATGCCTGCCAAAGGTACCGTCGCAAGCATGCTGCACGTGTTTGAGGCTTGTCGACGTGTTGGCTGCTCCTGTCTGTCGCTCTAACGGGACTTGGGCATGACAAGCTTTCGGCTACTTGACTTCCAGTAGAACGACAAACGGAAACAGCCGACATTGACAAGCTTCATACAGGAGCATCATGCACGCGAGGGTATCTTTGGCGGGCTTGCACTCACTGGTGCTTACTTCACGAGCACCGAACGACTAAATGCCTGCCGAAGGTACCGTCGCAAGCATGCTGCACGTGTTTGAGGCTTGTCGACGTGTTAACTGCTCCTGTCTGTCGCTCTAACGGGACTTGGGCATGACAAGCTTTCGGCTACTTGACTTCCAGTAGAACAACAAACGGAAACAGCCGACATTGACAAGCTTCATACAGGAGCATCATGCACGCGAGGGTTTCTTTGGCGGGCTTGCACTCACTGGTGCTTACTTCACGAGCACCGAACGACTAAATGCCTGCCGAAGGTACCGTCGCAAGCATGCTGCACGTGTTTGAGGCTTGTCGACGTGTTGGCTGCTCCTGTCTGTCGCTCTAACGGGACTTGGGCATGACAAGCTTTCGGCTACTTGACTTCCAGTAGAACAACAAACGGAAACAGCCGACATTGACAAGCTTCATACAGGAGCATCATGCACGCAAGGGTTTCTTTGGCTGGGCTTGCACTCACTGGTGCTTACTTCACGAGCACCGAACGACTAAATGCCTGCCGAAGGTACCGTCGCAAGCATGCTGCACGTGTTTGAGGCTTGTCGACGTGTTGGCTGCTCCTGTCTGTCGCTCTAACGGGACTTGGGCATGACAAGCTTTCGGCTACTTGACTTCCAGTAGAACAACAAACGGAAACAGCCGACATTGACAAGCTTCATACAGGAGCATCATGCACGCGAGGGTTTCTTTGGCGGGCTTGCACTCACTGGTGCTTACTTCACGAGCACCGAACGACTAAATGCCTGCCGAAGGTACCGTCGCAAGCATGCTGCACGTGTTTGAGGCTTGTCGACGTGTTGGCTGCTCCTGTCTGTCGCTCTAACGGGACTTGGGCATGACAAGCTTTCGGCTACTTGACTTCCAGTAGAACAACAAACGGAAACAGCCGACATTGACAAGCTTCATACAGGAGCATCATGCACGCGAGGGTTTCTTTGGCGGGCTTGCACTCACTGGTGCTTACTTCACGAGCACCGAACGACTAAATGCCTGCCGAAGGTACCGTCGCAAGCATGCTGCACGTGTTTGAGGCTTGTCGACGTGTTGGCTGCTCCTGTCTGTCGCTCTAACGGGACTTGGGCATGACAAGCTTTCGGCTACTTGACTTCCAGTAGAACAACAAACGGAAACAGCCGACATTGACAAGCTTCATACAGGAGCATCATGCACGCGAGGGTTTCTTTGGCGGGCTTGCACTCACTGGTGCTTACTTCACGAGCACCGAACGACTAAATGCCTGCCGAAGGTACCGTCGCAAGCATGCTGCACGTGTTTGAGGCTTGTCGACGTGTTGGCTGCTCCTGTCTGTCGCTCTAACGGGACTTGGGCATGACAAGCTTTCGGCTACTTGACTTCCAGTAGAACAACAAACGGAAACAGCCGACATTGACAAGCTTCATACAGGAGCATCATGCACGCGAGGGTTTCTTTGGCGGGCTTGCACTCACTGGTGCTTACTTCACGAGCACCGAACGACTAAATGCCTGCCGAAGGTACCGTCGCAAGCATGCTGCACGTGTTTGAGGCTTGTCGACGTGTTGGCTGCTCCTGTCTGTCGCTCTAACGGGACTTGGGCATGACAAGCTTTCGGCTACTTGACTTCCAGTAGAACAACAAACGGAAACAGCCGACATTGACAAGCTTCATACAGGAGCATCATGCACGCGAGGGTTTCTTTGGCGGGCTTGCACTCACTGGTGCTTACTTCACGAGCACCGAACGACTAAATGCCTGCCGAAGGTACCGTCGCAAGCATGCTGCACGTGTTTGAGGCTTGTCGACGTGTTGGCTGCTCCTGTCTGTCGCTCTAACGGGACTTGGGCATGACAAGCTTTCGGCTACTTGACTTCCGGTAGAATGACAAACGGAAACAGCAGACATTGACAAGCTTCATACAGGAGCATCATGCACGCGAGGGTATCTTTGGCGGGCTTGCACTCACTGGTGCTTACTTCACGAGCACCGAACGACTAAATGCCTGCCGAAGGTATCTCTTTTCTCTGTTGTTTGTTTCTGTTTGTCACTCTAGCGGGACCTGGGCATGATGAGCTGAAAGCTTTTCCAAATTTCCTACCTATAAGAAAGTTTGCACAAAACTGCATCACTTTTATTCTGTTATTTCGTGTTTTTCTCAATATGCAGGGATCCTTATGGGAATGTATTCCCCTGGAGAGGCTGCAACCGCTGCAGAAAACAGTCAGCCTGGGATTCCTGCTGATGTTGAGATGGAAGACGTACTGTAGCATGAAGTCATACATTTTATTTAACAACTGCCTTTGATAAGGATGTTTATAAGTGGCCCTTGTGTAATTACCTTTTCTCGCTCTCCTCCTTCATTTAAGCAATTGGGTATTCTTGAAGGCAGGTCCAAAGATTTGCCAGTTAGTCATGTCCTTCATAATTAGGATTCCATATTTTGGGGGTTTAGCAGAGCACTGGTAAACCCCACAAAACTGACCTGCAGTCCAGTTCTATCAGTATTGCGGGAAATCAAAAAATACCTCAACTGGAGCAGTCCTTGAATGAAGCATCCTAAGCTTTCCTGCAAGAAATAGGTATGTGCGGCTTTATTTTGTGGTGTTAGAACACAGCCCCCAACGAACTGTTTGCATACCTGCTTCTATCTTTGGAACACCCCTTATCTCATTTTTTTTATCGGTCCTGAATGATTCCCAAGTATTCGGGTCCCATGTATTTCCCCAGAGGTCGGGGAAATGCATGCCCATGTCCCGTTTCCTAAACATAAGCCCCAACTAGCAGCAATGTTCGGTCTGACACCCAAGATTGACACCAGAAAACTTGGAATAATTTGTGGGAAAAGAAAGACCCTAAAAAACAAACTCCGATGTAAACAAAAAGAAAAAGAAACCCCCCCAAAAAAAGGAATTCTATTTATAGTGGACGCAGTCTCCAGCAATATGCAAAACACACTTCGAGCGCATTGGTGAGAAAGGGGCTGGTGGGGATGATACTCTCACCTTAGGAAATTCTATAGTGCTCAGAAAGGATAAATCCCTTCGGCCCTTGTGCACTGATTCAGCTAGTTTCATTATCGCATTTCATTCTACGTGGAACGATATGAAACTGTCCGCAAGGCATGTCGCACCCCTGCCAGTCACTGTCTTGGCCACATGCTCCAAATGGGCCCCTCATATCGCTGAAGACTCCATTTTACAATACCCTGAGGTTTCTGGAGCTGTGATGCTGCCTTTGCCCTTTCTTATTGCTACCGTCCAGCTGATGATTCAAATTTAAGATTTTTCTGTGTGAAAGTTCCACACAAAAAAGTTATGTTGTAGTTTGCATTCCCGTTTCTGTGTTCTATGCAAGCGACTGCCTCTGCAGGATTCAGATGACATCGAACCATCAGCAGCGTGCTTGGCGCTGCTGGAACTGGAGGAGAGCGGCCAGTTGCCGACCTCGGAACAACTGGTACTGCCAGGCACAGCAGCCTCACAAGGAGCTTCATCAACAGAGGCTAACCCTGCTCATAGAAATGGAGGTGGAGGGCAGAGGGCGTCGATGTCCCAGCAGTCGAGGGCGTCGACGTCGCAGCAGTCTGGGCCCCCTCCTGCCAAACGAGTCCGTTTAAGTGCTCGACAAACTCGTGCGAGAGAGGAGTCTGGGCTCCTGCACCTCCTGCAGGATTCTACGCGGGAGATGGCACACACGTGCACGAGGCCACACCTGGACCTTAGCAAACCTAGCATTGCTTTTGCAGTAAGTCTTGGTAACGACCTCGAAACGATGCTTCCACCCCGCCTGCAAATCGTTGCAAAAGCGCGGTTTTATCAAACAATCCTCGAGCTTCGGGATAGCGTAAATGACGAAGTATGAGAGAATCCATTTTTTTGTTTCTATCTAGCGGAGATAAGTGTTTGCATAATGTCGGGCATGGTGGCAATTGTTTACTCTATTTATTTGAAAAACAAGATATAGCTTTTATTGTTTTACCTCCAAAATAAACTATGCGTCGCCGAAACACAGTCTCTGCACAAATATTGCTCTAGTAGTCTGGACATGATCGGCCAAAGTTTGAAAGCTTGCTGGTATCTTATTTAAGAGTTATGTGTTTTCTGAAGTTTTCAATAGAAAAATGGCAGCCGACAAAGCTCGGAATATGTGAAGATGAATGACGTCACCTGCTTGAGCAGGCCCCATTTCCCCATTGAAAATTTAAGGAAATCGTAACTGTTGAGTAAGATAGTGGTTCTGAAACTTCGGGGCGTTTTGTGATGCATAGTTTATTTTCGCAGTGAAAAAAACATTTTTTTTTCGAGAAC